>JANHGB010066056.1:0-20019 GCA_026283785.1 Coracopsis vasa | reverse complement strand
CATACAAAGGTTGCTGTTATATTGCAAACACATTTCCTCTATTTTATCTATATTGAAAAGGACACAAGCCCTTCTCCCCCTAACCAACCTTAGGCCAGAAAGAGAAGGCAAATGTTCTCTCATGAAGCAGCTGAACCACAGAGGCATCCCCATCTTCCATGTAGAATCCATCACGTGTTTCATCCCTTGCAGTACTCATAGAGGCATTGCTTTCTTCATCAAAATTCTTACCCTGAGAAACTGCTCCTGCTGAGTAACAACCACAACCAAGTATTAACTACAGAAGTTCCCAACCACCCAACCTAACTAGCTAGACAGGTTAAGACAACCAGTCTTGACATAACATTTCTAACTCAGGCTTTTGTTCAGAAATTACTACAGCAGAGCCTTAGCCTTATGCATTTGGCACAGAGACCATGCTTACTGGCTCAGTAAGCTATCTTGGAAATCATCCCTTGTGGGGGAATACCCCGCTGATGCTAGATGGCTTTCATGAAAGCTTATCTAGCCACCTGATATGCGGAAGGGCAGAAGAACTGCTACATGTAGCCCATCCCAAGCTCCATAATGGCTCTGTGTGTGCCACTTACCAGCTGGCACAAGCTACAACAGCTGTGCGCCTCATGCTAAGCACACAGAATTGATCTGATCAACGCATTACCTTCAGGCTGGGAGGATTCTTCTGATTTATCATCATCATCCATTTTCTCCTCTTCGTCTTCTTCTGAACCTTTCTCAGAAATAGATTTTGGGTCTACATCTGTATTCATTTCTATGTCTTTCAATTCACATTTAACAGAGCCAGGCTCAGCTTCAACATCACAGTCCAGTTTAGTGTCCTTATCTGCAATATCTGTCTCCTCTTTGATATCAGACTTTTCTTTGGCTGCTGGATTTTCAGACCTTTCAACTTTAGACTCCATTTGTTCTGTAGTCTTTTCTTCTTGTACGGGTGTGGATGGGACAACAGGTGGTGTTTGACTGCAGCCAGCACCCAGAGGGTTTACAGAAGAAACAGTACTTGCATTGCCAGTCCCTCTGTTTTGAGCAAAGTTTTTGTGAGCCTCAAGAAAAGAGAGTTCGGGATCATTCAGAATGTGATAATCTGTCCTACTGACTCCATGTTTAGCAGCACCAATCAGTAAGTCTTTGTCATGTTTACCACACTCCCACCACTCTGGCAGATCCAAGCTTGGCTGGCAAAGTTTTAGCCTCTCCCCTAACTGCGGGTGATGGAGAACCTGTTCACGGATTTTCCGCAGCAGTTCTATGCGGTACAAAGTTCTAGAAGCACGCTCTTCCGTGATGGGCTCAATTAGTATGGAAAGATCAGGTGGTTCTGCAATGACATCAATGTGCGTTGTTTAAACATTGACTAAATGTACACCCATTTCAAAATCATCACACCTGGGAATGAAGTTTCAACAAGTTCCCACATTCTCCTCACAGGCATGTTATTTCTACAGTCAGTTAAAACTTACCATCATCCGGTTTGACTGGCATTCGGCACACTCGTCTACACATATTCACAAAGCCATTAAAATACTTCTCCAAACTTTCATCGGACTTTTTATCAAGCCTGGCAAATGCTCTGAATTGATTCCAGTCAAACTGATGTTTTATAGGATCGAAAATAATTCCAAAAGTAGACACTACACGATAAAAATCAGCTTCTTCTCTTCTTGTCCATCTAGTCAAGGAAGAAGAAAGAGAAATGAGAACACTGAAAAAGTATGAGTCCCAAACCTAGTTTGGACGCCCTTAAGTTTATTCTTTCAAAACAGAAGAATGGCACTGGTGACACAAAAGCTCAAATAAGATTTGAAGAAATACCACTGAGAAACTCACTTTTGTCGTTTTTCTGTTATTATAGCTTCCCTTTCTGCTTCCAGTGCTCTCACTTCTTCCCGAGGCCGGCGTCTCCTGCGGTCAGTCTTCATTAGTGCCTCTTGCCTCATTTGTTGCCTTTTATAGCTGCGCTGATAAGCAGTAATGAGGCGACGCAGACGAGTAGTCAGGGTTGAAGTGTTGGGCCAGTAGAGTTGGCCTAACTCAGAGTTGCTTTCACTGTGCTTGTCTAGAGAATAGAAAAATACTTTTGCACTGCAAAACCATCACTAAACATTCCAAAGTTCCTATGGCTATAACTAGAGTCCTGTTTTATCAGGTAAGATCATATGCTTCATTAACATTTGTGCACTGCAAATTAGAAACAGGAGAACTACATTGGTATGAGATAAAAAAATAGATTGAAACCATCCAATTCTACAAACTCAGAAATGCTCGTGAAGCATTTAGATGTAACCATCAAGCATTATAATTCAATGTTATGAATGCAAACATATTATGAATACTGTAAGTATTTAAATTAATGCATCTTTAAATATATTACATTAAGAAGATCATTCTGCCCCTGAGGAAACACCTACACTTATGATTTCCCATTCTATTATTCTCACTTAAAATTGGCAATTTTCCTCTATAGTGAGGAAACAACATATCTGTAACTTCCAAGACTATCTCGGCAAAAACATCAACGGCTGCATTATGAAACATCCGGTCTTTATCATCACAATTTCTACTATGTAATTAGAAACCCAGAAAGCCATAATGTGAATTATTCAAAGACAGTAAATAATTGGGTTTGAAAGATATGAAGCATGAAGAGATTTGGCAGCAAGAAGTTTACTGTGGTGTTTTCCCAACCCACCATCTTTCCCCTCATGCGCCAATACTAACAGTCCACCTTTCACTAAATGGTTGATTTTTGCATTTTTAATTTTTTGCTATAGGCTTACTTGGGTGTATTTCTATGGACTCCTCTTTGTCTTCTGGAGGTGAGTTTGCAAACTCCTTAGGGAGAAGACAGAAGTTATTTTAGTTTTCAGTTTTGACCATATGTTACCATTTCACAAGAAAAATATGTCATCTCTCAAACACAGCAGCAAGCAATCTCTGTAAGGTGTGTTTATCTAGTAGCTCTCAAGTACAGCACTTTAAAATAAACATGAGGAATCAATTACAATTTTATGTATTCGTAATTACAGAAAGTTGGAAGTTCTTACATCAATTTCGTCCTTGAAAGGAGTTCTGGTTGGCTTATATTCTGGATCTTCATCCTCTCTGTCAAATTCACCACTATAAAATATTAAAAAGAAAAATTTTCAAGAAACATATTGGTTTTGAGAGGGGCTGGTTTTCTGGACAAAAGGAAGAAAGCTACGAAAGCCCGCAGTATGGTATAGTACACATTTATATTTCATGCTCAACTGTGTCAACAATTCTATGTGCTTTTTACATCATATGATCACTTCAGATCCTCAGGCAAGATGTAAGCAAGATATGACACATGAACTCATGCCGACATATACAATGCTGATAAAGTTTATTAATTTTTTTGTGTTCTCCTTACCCATCACCACCATCTGCTAACATGTCTGTCCCTCTCTGTTCAGCAGCAATGGCCTTTGCATCAGGCATGCCAACCCGCTCCAGAAAGCACAGTGCTGGATCAGCTCTCATAGAATTGTACTTCTCATAACCTGCATGCAGAGTACAAGACAAATGTGTTTGGTTGTTTTTAAAGCTATGACCAACTGTGAACAGAATACATTTAGGCAGTAGAAGTAAAATCTTCTGGATTAATTGATTTACTTTTAAATAAAACCAAATGAGCTGTCACCATGCTGAAAACAACCATTTCATTCATGTAATGAAATTTTTCATATTGGTAAATTCCATCAGCATAGAAACATTTTCACATCAACAACATTAACAAATAGCAGCTACGAAGAAAGCTATCTTTATAAGGTAAAGTAAAAATCTTTCACAAGTGAAAAACTTCTTTAAAGTTTCCTATATGAATTTCACAACGGTTCTCCACATTCAATACTCCCTACTGGAAACATGCAGATGCGAACAGAAACACACACACACACATTTTCTATAGCTCCAGCCCTGCTGGAACCCTCAGTGTAGGCTGCAAAAATGCTGTATACATGGGTTATACATAAGGCCAACGAACCTGTCTTATTAGGTTTAAGATGATGCATGTCAGTAAGATGACACTGTTCCCTCTATGGTTTTCAAACTGCTGTTTGCTTTTTTACTGCCCAAGTTGACTAGATGGAAAATGGCAGATCCCAACAGTGCACTGCAGGAAAATGATTTTTAGACTAGACTTGCCTCAGCTGAGCCCACAACACAGAGCTGCTGTACATAGGCAGAACAGCACAATTCAATTAGGATTTGTACTACAACACACTGCTCCTAACTGCTGTAGAGCCTCAAGCCAAACTGTAATCATGAAAGGTTTTATAAGCCATCATTCTCCCCTTTAGTCAGGCTGGGCTGCTGAGAATACCTCTGCAACCTCCAGAGAATTGGGATTATAATCAGGAATCGCTCACTGTATATATCATGCCAGCTCTGCATCCCCAGCCTTTCAAAGTTAACAAGGCTGCATCCCACTCAAGGGAGCCGGGAGTTCTCAACACTGACATTTGTGAAATATTGCTTGGAACAAAGCCCAGGAGGCACTTGTACAGATTAATAGCAGAGGTTAAGCCCACCGTCCACTTTGACACTGGTTGGCAGAGTTAGCAAGTGAAGCAGTGCTGGAAGCAAAGTTTATGAAGATCTATCTTACTATTTGGCTATTATTTAAACAAATATGGTTTTGTTTTATTTACAGCCAAGAAAGTAATGTTTTCTTCTCAAATGTTCTGCAAACATTTAAAAACAGCATCTGATATTTACAGCTCATATTAGGGTTTTTAATGCAGGCAAGAAAAAAAGGGAGATACAAGCCAACAGTTCTTTGGAACAATACTTGTTAATATTATGACTGAACAGTCCTACACACAGAAAGCTTTACAACTGAGTTTTGTTCAGAGTGAGACATCACTTACCGTGTTTGAATACTCCAATTAAGAGGGATTTATCTGCCTCCTTATCCCACCAGTCTGCAGGAACTTCGGCATGGAATGGCTCAGGTATCCATACATCTACTTCACTGCGAAGACACCATTGTATATATTCTCAAAGGCACTACTGGACAATTTATTTATTTATTTTTTAATAAAGAAGGGGTTCACGCTGTTCTCTAAATATGAGTTTTGAGGGAAGACCCAAAACCCAGCACAGAAATTTAAGTAGCTTGAAAAATAATTAGGATGGTTAAACAAAAACACACATGCACCTCCCTCAACACCCCCCCACATAAAAAAAAACCCCAACATTCAGCTATTTGGGGAATGGAATGCCAATGCTTACTCAAATATGATTAATTCAAGGTCTTAGTATATTTTTTTTAATTTTTTAAATTGAGATAGAATAATCCTTCAATATTAACAGAACTGAAAATCCGCCTTTGTCATTTCCCACATCGTTTCCTCCCCCAAGGAAATTACCCACTGCTCTTGATAAAATAATTAAGGCTGCTTGAGAATAGACATTTAAGAGATAAACCGTGACAACCTTTAAATGCTGCATTACTACAGTACATGTACTTTACAAAAACCAACGTCATTCAGCAAAAAAAAATCAACCTGCACTTGCACTAACCTTGAGTCAGCACCCTCTAAGATCTTGTCTGCTTGGTCCCCTATAACTTCTTGTCGTAGATAGTAGAGCATGCGGACACGCAGCAGGACCCTGGAGAGGAAGGCAGAGGGGGGAAAAAAGTTCTTAACTTCAGGACTGTTTGCCAACAGTGGCTTTTGGCAGCTGCTGCTGTTCATCCATCATCCTGCCAAGGCTGATTAGCCATGCTGTATGGTAGGCTTGAAGCGTGACAGATGGTGGCACATAATCACCTCTGTGTGGTGCTTTCTGCTGGCTTCCAACAGGCCTGCCTGGCAACTGCTTACACTGCACAGAGAGGGACCCAGCTCAGCCCGGCCCCGCCGCATTTCATTTAGTTCTACCTAGTGCAGCTTGTGAAGTTTAGACACGTACTCTACCACTGCCTCTGAAGTATTGAAGCAAGTTTGTAAACAACTGAGCAGATGGCTTTCAGTAACTGTTCTGCTTCATTATCTCATAAAATTTCCTCAGCTGCTGCCTTAATACCATTTTTGGAAGCACATCAGAAGTTGTAGGAATAAACGAGATATAAAATCTGGTTTTACTACCTTACAATAAACCCTCAATATGGAATGTCAGGTTTTTCAGATTATACAACTTTTTGCTTCCAAGAATGGGGGAAAAAATAATCCCCCATTTCCCTTGGGAGATATTAACTATTTTTACTCTTTATAGTTCAAACTGCTATTTAATTTTACCTGTGCACAACCTAACTAGTATGAGGAAGTGAAAAATCTTCATTGACCATGTTTATTTCTTCCCAATTTCTGCAATACTACAGTCATTTTTGGAAGTGCTGTCAGGTGTTGTGGTCACACTTGAAGCTGGCAGGAGAGAGCATGGTAGACTGGCTTTTCAAGGTGACTAGAAAAGAGGTCATCTCTGTAGAAAAAGTATCTACCTGAAAATAATCCTGCTCTCCTATGTTTGCCCAAATCAGGGCACCCCCTGCTGCCTAGTTCATGAAGTAGAATCAGTATCAGCTAAAATGGAGATTACTCAGCCTGCTCTCTCGCTGTACCCAAATTCATCACGGCAACTGTTGAATTGCTGCTGCTCCTGGAACAGCAAGGGTGACCAGAGAAGCAGTAATCTGATCACTCGCTTGCATGAAAAATTTAGACCACCACCAGTTTTGAGAGCTCCTCAGTAGAGATCAGATGCAACCAGAGCAATACCCGTTTTTACACGTGTTATCCAAGCAAACCTCGGAAGAGCAGGGATTTGAATGAAGGTCATGTCTGCAATTCAAAACATGTCAGACATGCTTCTTTTTGTATGCGTGATAACTGGGACCAGTAAGGTGTCCCTGCTCCCTGTGTGGCTATGTAAATAAGCTGTTGAGGGTCTCTATCATCTTGGTATTAAGCAATAACAGCTGTTACATCAAGCCAAAGAAGAAGAGCTGGAAAAAAAAACCCCATCAACCAAAAACCACAGGCTCCTTCAGGAGTCCTATGCACTAAAACAGCATACATGTTGCATAAGGATAGGATGCCAATTCTTTTAAAGCCAACTGCTACTGCTACCTTTAGAAGGAAATTAAGATTATTAACTGGCTTTCACCTCTGTTTGTTTTTACCTGGGCTACACATGTTGCTTCTACAATTCACTTAGTCCTGGTGGATCTGGGAAGTGAAGGAAAAAGACTGCAACTGAAAACATTCTTGCACATTTAGGAGTATTCCTGATTCTGGTAATTATTCTACTGCATTATTACAGAACCAGTATTTTAAAAATGAATTTAAATCTGATCTGCAAACTGACAGAACAAGTAATGAAGACATGTTAGCTGGGAGATTAAAATAATGTTACAGGGAAGAAATTAATTACTTTAAGAGCAAGTGAAATGTAATAACAGATCAGAGTAACAGTTCAGAAAAAATCAGAACACAGTTTATTTGGAAGTGCACTTGCTAATATAATTCTGTAAGTACCTGTTTTCATCAGCTGAGAATTAAGCTTGCTTAGCATCTGGAAATGAGCTAATAAACCCCTTAAATGCCTTTCCTCCTTCACATCACACCCCCTATTGACAGGCTACAGGTACTTTTAAAATCAATTTCTTTCCAATAAACAGTAGAAAGGCACAATATATATTAAAAACACAAAAGTAATTTATGACCTTTCAGTAACACTGCATTACATCTGCATGGTATATATGTAATGAGGAGTATAAATTTGAAATAAAACAAAACCCCTAAAACTCCCAAAGCAAATAGCCTCTCCCCAGCCCCCAAGCAAGCTACTTTTGGGACAAGGGTTAGGTTCAGTGTCTATAATGGAAAACACAGTAAGCAAAACTGAGATGGAGAACCAGGACGCTGTCAAAGGAAGCTGACACAAAAATAACTAAGATAATACAAAACAAAAGCCAAAGGAATGTAACAGAGGCTCTTAAGAGACATTCTGCAACAATAAAACAATGTAACATCCAATGATCTTTATCCTCAGTGGCTTTCAAGTTTAACAATATGTTTAGAATTTCAAAAATCATATCAGGGCACCGATTCAGGTAAGAGAACTCAGTGATATATTTTATCCCAAACAAAGCAGAAAAGGAGAAAAGAAGAAATATTCTTTTACATGATACTCTGGAAACTAAGAACTGGATATTTGACTTTAGCATCTAGGGAACAGAACTTTAAAGGACATCAGCTTGAATGGACCCCACAAGAAGGGTACAAAATAAAAAAAGCTTTTGTTTAAAGATAGCCAATTGTCAAGAGAAATAGACTTAGTGTAGTCTTTCCTTTATATGGTAAAAAGAATAACCTCATCTGATTCCATCACTATTTACTAAGTAGAAAACCATTTTCTTCAGAACTGTGCTGATCAGTCATAAAGAGCTTACAGAAGTATCCAGATATCTGTTAAGATGATTATCCCCAAATTAAAAAGTAATAATGGCTTTTTCATACTATTAAATGGCCCTGTGTCCTATTAAAAATATCCAAAAGAATTGCGGGCATTTCAAAAGCATGTAGTGAAACAACCCCCTCTAAATGAAATATTTATTAATACTTACTTATTACAGTGATGTTTGAGATGTTTCCTATAGCTGTCTTCTTGAAATAACACATCTGGATTACAGGTTGTGAGCCAATCAGCGTCTTGCAGCATTGGCTGTGAACTCTGGGCTTTTACTTTCTTGCCCTTCCTGCCTCTGGGCACTGGTGCAGACAGACCTACATAAAACCCCAATACTTCTTACACAATCTGAACAGAAAAAGCTCTCACCCCAAACTGCATTACAAACATTCATCTAAAGCTACCACTGCTATATTTATTCCTTTGTGGCAACACCACCCCCAAAAACTGAACAGCAACATAATTCAGTACAGAAAATTGCAAATAACAAAAATAAACCCAAACTTTCATGCAAATTTAGGTGTGAGCATTTCAAAATTCAAAGTGCCAGCCAGAAAATGGTGTTATATATTTTTTTGTAAAAACTCTCATGAATCTGAATGGCCATAAGGAAACAAGCTTTCTGATTTATGGCAATTTGAAAGAGATTAATTCCAGCAGTAGATGCCACTTAAATATCACTCTGGAATACCTGTTCAAAACTGATTTATGAAAACGAATACTGCAAAGTGTTCGAGGGAGACTTCCCCTTTAAGTACAGACCAAGTCAAAGCCCACCTTACTCATAAAACCTGACAAGATCCTATGACATGTCAGGATGGCTATAGTTTAAACTAAATACATAGCATGACTGAAGCAATTCCTTCCTATTTACTGGCAACATTATTTGATTGAGTTGACATACCGGAATGATTAACCAAAGCTCTAGTTTGCCCATCTGCAGTTGGAGTGATCAGATCCCAGATGAAACTTTTGATATTTTCATCCCCTTTATAATGATTAAGACAATACACCAGGATAGTCCGGCAGATGGTTTCCACATCTTGCTCTGTTAGCTGACGTTTATAGCGCCCATGTGAGAGGATGTCAGTCCACCGACCCCAGCTATAAGAAAAACATGTTCAATACAACAACCAGGGCACTGACTGGTGTTTTAACTGCTGACTTTCAATTTAACTCCTGGTACCAAGTAAGTTGGGACCTCCTGCGTTAACACCGATGTATTCTGCATTCGCAGTTTACGTCAGGGAAGCCAACCTCCACCATCAAAGGGTTAAGAATGTTTATTTTACAGAACAGGCAGTAAGTTCACTGCTCGTAAAGCTGCAATTGAATTACACTCAAAATAATAAAGTACATATGTTTAACTCTAATGGCCCCAGTAAGTTACAAATAGGAAATTCAACCAATACCTACAATCATGGTATTTGGGGAATCATTCTTATTTTAATCCTGAAATACATTATTATCAGTTGTACACAACTTCCTAAAATAAAGACAGTCATTCTGAAGCCCACCATGTTAGCAGTCAAATATAGCTACTTGCTTTCAAAGACATAAAACTCAAATTGCTAAATTCAATGGGGAAAAATATAAAGTATCAAATAGCTGAATTTTAGTGGCCCCAAAATACCAGAATCTATGTTGAAAACCTCCAGATTGACTGTTGATTTCACAACTACATTGTTCTTTACACAAACACTTTGGTGTTCTCCAAAATACTTAGAAAAGAGAGATTAATCCTTGATAACTGAGGAATTCTTTACGCTATGAGAAACCATTAACAAATATTCTGGCATTACAAATCTACGTTTCTTACCAATGAGCTCATAGCCATCTGTGAGATACTTTTAGCTAAGTAACACACATATACACAACTTATATATACATATATCAACTTAAAACCTCACTGGCATGTATACAGCCTAATGAGGTAAAGCTTACACAGTAAGAGATTTTGTGAATGTGTCCAAGAGACGGATGAGTTATTTACTACATATCATTTCCATATTTTCAGTTCTGTAGCCACAATCAGTATATTTAATTTGTATATTCTTACCCATAAACCAACAAGTTCTTCTCCACCCTGAAACATTCACTTCTTGCATAACCCTGTGATTTGTCCTGAGGCCTACGGGGCTTTGTGCTAGGTTTTTCTTCAGAATCACTTTCCAGGTCTGAAAACTCCATCAGTTCATCCTCTTTGACTGCACTGTAGAGTCTGGTTTGCTTTCTTACTCTTGGTGTATCAATAACTAGGTTATTCTATAATCAAAGTGAAAATATAGAACTTTAGGAGGAGGGAAAATCTTCAATTTAATTGTACTAGGAACTATTATAAAGCTCTTACCCTTCCATTTAAAGCATCAATATCCAGCTCAGCTTTCTTTGCCCACTTCTGCCAAAAATTAGGATCATCCAAGGAAATGTCTGTCCTGTTTCCAGATGCAACAAAACTAGCCTAGCAAATGTGAAAACAAATGCGTTGGTTTCTTAACAGTATGCTACAAAGAGTATCTATTTTCACCAGTAACTAAAATACTTAGGAGTTACAAAGTTGTAATTTCAAGAAAGAAAAAAGGTAAGCCTTGAAACTATCAGAAATGGAAATACAGACATTCCAACACTTGTGAGGGAAATATCTAAGATGAGTACATTGAAAAACTAACTGACGCAGAAGGCAACTTAATACTACTTCCATTCTGGTCTCATTTTACTTATTTTCTTCTGAATGTCAATGCACACCTTTGCAAATGTTGACCCTTTTCCTTCAGATTCAATAGTAATTGTGTGTGTTCGCCTTAAGAGAATCTGATCAATATCCTCTTCACAGAACTTAGACCCTTCATCTTCCTCATCCATCAAAGCACCGTATGCCCCCTTTCGAAGAAGATCTTCTATTTCTTTCTTAGAAAGCTGTTGCACCTGTAACATGTAAGAGATGGGGGGTTGGGTTTGGGGTTTTTTGTACATGTGACAGCATAATCAGACTGACGGTATTCCTGTTTAGCATTTTAAGAACTGAAACTCTACAATAATGTGGTATCGGTCAACTAAACATTCATGCTGAGGTCACCTTTAAAAGAAGAATACAAACAACAAAATTCTTAGGGTGAAGTTATATGAGTGGTTTGAACTATTTAATAATTCATTGTCACTGACTCCCTTTACTTTAGCTCTTATGACTGCTAAATTCCTCCTGGGTGCAGATTTAACTTACTAAACTGACAAAGAGCTAAAGCAAAAGAAGTCCAAAGCAAAAAGTCTACACCATAAAGACCTGAGTAGAAGAACCCCAAAAAGTGCTGGGATGAACATAATGTAAAGGATGGAATGATGAGAATGGATGTGGATTGAGGGAACATGACTCCACCTGCATCCTTTAGGCAACAAATGAGCCATTAGATAGGCTGAGCGGGTTCAGGTAGCCCTGCCCTTAATTAACCCTACTTTAAAATACATGCTATACTCCCATCTGAAAAACACCATTCTCCAGCTATATACAAACAAGCCAAGAAAAGTGTTAAGCTTTTGTAGCATTTGTTGATCCTGCTTGTTAGTATATTAATTCTCACCCCATTTGTAGCGTTTTCTCTTCCACTCATAGACTGTAGCACAGCTTTATCAAGGCCAAGCTTCAGGCTAGCTTTGTCAAACATTTCCCTTTCATAAGAGTTCCTTGTTATCAACCTGTAAATTTTCACTGATTTGCTTTGTCCTATTCTGTGACATCGTGCTTGAGCCTGGTGAAACAAAGACAGATAGTTACAGGTGACAAATCAATGCAGAGAACTTACTTTAAAAGTCATTGCTTTCAATGTAAGTAATAATCTTTATGCTTTCAAGAGAGGGACAACAGATAATTTCTCTTGTAGGTACAGAAAATTTCACAGCAAAAAGGCAAAGAAATATTTTTAATAAAATGGTATCTTGTAGTATTACCTGGAGGTCATTTTGGGGGTTCCAGTCTGAATCAAAAATGATGCAGGTATCAGCAGCAGTAAGATTAATGCCCAGACCTCCTGCCCTTGTACACAGCAGGAAAACAAACCTATCAGAATCGGGTCTTGAAAACCTGTCAATAGCTGCCTGACGCAAGTTGCCTCTTACTCGGCCATCAATTCGTTCATACGGGTACCTGCAATATAGATGCATTATACGGAGAGCTTTATTGCAATGGCATTGTTTGTTAGAATATGCAATTAAAAAGGAAATATGCTACTATAGGGTTAAAAGACTGCAACAAACTGAGTGACTGCTCCTGCATCCACTATCTTCATCAGTGGAAGACACACTACTATGCCTCCTGCTTTGCTTCTTTCGGTAAAGAACAGACTTTCATTCCAAGGAATTAAATAAACATTCAGGCTTAAGCTAAGTCTCTACAGCCACCAAAACATTTCACTGAGTAGTAAACCAAAAGGTTTAAAGCTTTCCATGTGAGGTCATTTTGTATTCACCCAAAAGAAAAACCTCAGTACTTGCAATTTACAGGTATGTTTTTCCCTGTAGTCAGATCACTACAGAAAATACTGTGACATGTTTGAATTTCATCCCTTTTCAATAGGGATTATTCACAGGTTAAATACAGGGGCCACTGAGGAAAGCACAGTTTATTTAGAATTGTATTATTTTGTTCCTCTCACCGTCTTTGAATGAGGTAGTCTTCCAGTATGTCCAAGCAGCGCACCATCTGGGAAAAGATAAGCACCCTGTGGCCACCAGCCTTCAGTTTTGGCAGCAGTTTGTCAATCAGTACTAGCTTGCCAGCAGCCTGGATCATTGCCTGGAGCTGAAAATCTGGAGAGTCGGCATTGTGTGTTTCTTTAAACTCTTCCAAAATTTTCTCTTCAGCACCTGCAAAGATTGGACAGCAATACAGGAACACTGCAAAGGGCTTTATTATCAACAGCGCGCCTGCCTTCAATGCCCTATAGAAACTGCAGGAATGCTGTAAGCATTATGTGAATAAACATTTAGAAAAGATATTAAGCTTAAATTTAAAGTAAACATACACACAAATACAGCATAAACACAAAGTAACTTTGAGCATTCATTCTTTTAAACAGGAGTAAACCCTTTCCTGAATATATTCATACAACTACTTGACACACATAATCTAATGAAAAAATAATAAGGAAGAAGACTAAAAAATAAACCATATTCCAACAGGTCAAATGGATTTTCTGTTCTTTTTGAAAATGCAACATGGAGGAAAAAATATCTTGTTTCCACAAGAAAATATAAGGAATAGAAATCACATTTGACGTCTGAGCTCCAGAATCACAACCAGGCTTCAACACGCGCATGACCTGCACCTGCTCCTTCCACTATTAATTATAGAATCAAAAATCCAAACAATGAAAAAAACTAACTTTAGGGAGTAACGGGAGGATAAGCAGCTGTAATATTATTATTTTTACCTTCTATTTAGCTTTCTCTTCTCACAATGTATTTTTCTGTTGTTCAGTTTGATGAAGCTATCCAATATTTAACTAATTCTGGAAAGAGTATGTAAGTTCTTTCTTGCCATTCTCTTTACCTATGAACAATATGTACAGCAGCAAATATTCCTTGTACTGCTCACTACCTGAAGACTGAAATTCAATTTCTCTTCAACCACTTCTGTGCTTTTATTCGTTTTTTATTTTTGGTCACTTCTACAATCTGAGGACTATTCCAAGAATTATCAGATTACTATTCTTGGCTACATAAAAGGTTAGGAATCTTCATTCTAAGCTTATTTCTCATTCAAGTAAACCCTTTTTTTGAGCTATCTTTTTCAGTCTATTTTTTATTCTTGTTGGGATTGTGCGTGTGTGTTGTTTGTTTTTTGACAAAATGTAGTTTATCAGGTATTTCTGGTTTGTATATTCAGCATCAATACTGCTTTTGAATAACACAAGGAAAGGTGGGAGGGTTGGGGGAGGAGGGAACAACAGCTACTGCCAGACTTCTGCTGAGCATCTCTCTTGTATCCCAGTTCCAAGTAGATGCCTGTAAACAAACACTCAAATGCACCCTCCCTGTGTGGTTGCTGGTTCAGTGCCTACTGTAATGTGGTGCCTTAACTAGATACCACCCTAAGCAGGCTGGCTGACTGCTTCCTATACTCAATACACTTGCATTACTAGATTTAACAGAACACAACGGACTAAAGATGTGACTACCCTTGAAGGGAGTTTTGCATCCCTTAATTTTCCCTAGCTGGATTCCGTACTCCAAGCATTAAACGGTCTGCATGTAAGAAAAATAAACCCATGTGACAATAGTACAAACAGGCACTCCTCAAGTGCCCTTCAAACGTATTGCTTCCCACCTTGTAAAATGGGCAGAATTTTCAGTAGTACATCTCAGATTCTGTAGTGAGCTTACGTAATTTCAGGATATAGCAGGCTGTCAAGAAGTTCATATACAGTAACTTCAGTGATTTTTCTTGGTTACATCATTTATTTCTTCCTCAATTGTGACATCCAAATTTAAGTTTTGCTACTATGAAGTAAACCAATATGCAAACACAGCATCTGCAAAAGCAAACCACTTAAGCCAAGCACACCACAACAAACCCACAAACAGGTCTAATGAATAGTGTATTTTCAGTATCAAGAGTTTGGTCTTGGCAAGACTCACTTCCATAACAGACCATGACCTCCAAAAATCTGCCCTTTCAAAAACCCTATCTTAGCTAAACCCTAGAAAAGACCACTCTGTCTTTTTCAGTTCTATTTCAATTGCAATTAAGTGATGTATACTGAGTAGCCCGTTACCCAAAAATTACCAGACTTGTGGGTCTGTAACATGAGTTCCTATCCTAGGTTATCTTTAGTAGGGGATGAAAGGAAGGTATTTGAATGTGGTTTTGGTCCATCAGGGAAGCCCCCACTTCCAATCCCGATTAGGAGAGGCTAAGAGGCCTCAGCAGGGCATACAGAATGGTGCAGGAACCCTTTCCAGTGTTCAACACTGTATGATGTACAGAGGTACTTCCCATGACTGGCTCTTGGAGACGACGAAAGAGGAATGATGTATAAATAGTTGAGAATGGTTGTTGTAGATAAAACAAGGAGTCCCGCTCTAAGAAAACTGACAGACAATGCTTTGCCCAAGTTGGTTGGAGAATACACAAAATGTAATAACTCCCAGAAGTCTACTCAAAGACAGTCTCAGCTTACCACCATTTTCCCCTCCACAGAACACATCTACAAACCAAGAAATAAATGAATAAAACCACTCCACATTCAACTCTTACCAAACTACTTCCACCATATAACCTACTATGGCTCTTAAATGAAGACGATCTAGAAGACTTGCTTGCAACTATTATGCAAAACCAAACGTACACTGTTCTACTTCAATATTCCAACACACAATGCAGTACTGCATGTTCACAAAACCAGTAAACTTGGAAGAAAATGAGAAGGATTCAGAGAACTTAGATTCAAGAAGGATTCAAGAACTTGCTACTGCAACAAATGCTTCATGAGGAGAGTGCTATGCAACATCTTGTACTACCAGCACTGCAGGACTTCTTAGTGGAACTACAATAAACTTGTGCCATCGCTAAGTGCAAAGATGTTAATTGATCAACAAGAGAAAACTTCAGATTCTGACAACTACAGTATGTAAGAGTGTTTTCTGTCCTAGAACTACAAAGGATGTGTTTGTGTAATTCCATTTCCACACTAATAATAATCAGGATTTGCTTTTCCCTCAAATCTGAAGGCTTGACCCTTGGTCTCATGTTGCTGCATGACACCAAGCAAGTCCAAATGTTCAAAAGTCACAATAATGTTATAAAGGCAAAAGCATTCAAGAGACAAATCCATCTCCCTTTATTAGGGTTCAGATACACTCATCAAAAAATATTTGAAATTCTGTATATAGCCACCTGGACTTCAGCAGTTTCTAATAGACACTAAACGATACAAGACTTGTGAGGAAAAAAGCCCACAACTCTCTGCTGCAGGCAACACTGCGAGCACTACTCATGAACTCTATTTGACAAAACAAAGTAGCAGCAAAATATTCAGTTTGTTTCTTTTAGCAAATATGAAATAAGGAAAAATAATCGCAACATTAAAACTACTTGAAAACCGAGAAACATAAAAAGTGTCAAGTTCAGAAGCTCATAACCATAACTTCCTGAACTATTTTCTGGTAAACTCATTTATATAAACTTTAAGTAGCTGAGTGAACTTGAAAGAAAGAACAAACAAACAAAATACCCCTACATCAGAAACACAAAGCTATTTAACTGTAGCTCATCCAAGTTTAGAAACTGAGCAGCCCACCAGCATGGCTGAGTGGAAGTACTTTGGAGTAACCCTATATCACGTCTTTGGAATAATTACTTGCGCATGAAATATAATTAGATGTCATTTTGTGAATCAGTTTAAGTATTCTTTCCCCCATTTAAACAAAAAATGTCACGGAAAAACCGTAGGCACTGCAATATGGAAGTCATACAATAAAAAAAAAAATGAAATCGCATATGGCTGTTCAACAAAACAGTCTTTCATCATGCGGCTTATAACCAGCATTAAACCAACCATAGCATAAATCATACACAGTAAGGAAAAGGAGTTGGGAAACAAGAAACTAGTAGAACGCAACCATGTATGGAGGCTTGTGTTACATCCTCAAAGGGCAGATTTGATTTGACCATCACACACAAGTTTAGCATGCTTCAGACAGCTATAGCTAGGTGGTTCATCACATGATCAGTCCCTGAAACAGGGTCCCCAGTTAAGTGGTCATGGCACCAGGACTATCAAAAGTTCAAGAAGCATCTTGATGAGACTCTTAAGTCATATAATTTAGTTTTAGGTAGTCCAGTGAGGAGCAGGGATTTGGACTCTACAATCCTTATGGGTTCCTTCAAATTCTATGATTCTATGCTACTTGCCCCAGATAATCCTGATCCAAAATCAACAGCATCACTCTAGAATACAGTATTTGTCATTAATGTCTAAGATGACATTCATACAAATCTTTTCCTGACTAGTTATATTAGGAAATGAATTGACAGCATGTGGCCATAGAAATCCGGCCTGGTCATAATTTCTTACCCCGCAACTTTTATTCAGAAGCTTTAAGGTACTATCTCATAATGTTCTATGGCAAGAAAATAAGAGCAGCTAACTCTAAGTCTGAAGAAAAAATTGCCAGATTTATGCCAGCATCCAACAAACTGCATGGTAACTGAAGTCCTGTTTGTCAGAACTAACAGAAAGGAAAACTTGATAATACCAACACAAACTCTACCGGGGCTAAGAAACCTTGGGAAAAAGCAGCACAGCTGTCCTCAAAAAGCAATGCTGTCACAGCTAGCAGATATAGCCATACCTAAGAGAACCTAAAACATTATCTCACTTTTCTACTTACAATAAATGAATAAATAAAAAGGCACACTAGAATAGAATTTCCAACTTACTGAACTTCCTTACAACCATTTTTCAAATGAGGAGAAAAATAGGAGGCCTACCATTAATAAGGTACGGATGATTGCAGCATTTCCTTAGTTCCATCATAGTGTTTAAAAGATTAGGTACATTTGCCTGACCTCCACCCTTGGAAAGAAATGTGAAATTCTTTTCAAGAATAGCACGGTAGTATTTCTTCTGAATGTTTGTCAGCTCAACTTCAATGATGGTTTCCTCTTTGGGGGCCAGGTTCTTTTCTACATCCTCCTTGAGACGTCTCAGCATCATCGGCTTCAAAATAGCTTGGAGTTTTTGCACCTAGGAAATATACATGTAATAAATAACTGAATTAAAACTGCAAGGCTTCAAATACTTATTTTTCAATTTCCTCAATTCGAAATCCTTGTTTCCTACCTCGGATCCCAAGTAGAGTACATACATAAAAAAATGTTTCCTCAACAACCTACATACTGAGTGCTCCTTGTTAACTCGGTGACATACACACTTCTGAAGTCAACTTTCAGTGTGCAACCCTTTTGTTTAGTGACTGTTATTAAACAGACCTCACCTATAACTATCCTTCTAGACAAGGTTAGTGTTGCACACCAGACATGTAGACCTAACCCAAAGTACTGCAATATAAGCAAATCTGTCTGCAAGATCAAGGTTTACAATTAAACTTCTAACTGTTAGACACAATGCTTAATACTATTTTTCCCTTATGTATTTGCTTCTGATGATTTTCTTATTTCCTCATTTTGACATCCACTGAAGTAGAAACTACTGATGCCTGGTTTCAAAATGAAAACATTTTCTTTCCGTGAATTTTGTAACACACTGATCATTTTTAGTGTCTCCAGGTTTTGCAGCGTATTCTTTAAGACACATCCTAAATGGGGGGGGGGATGAAGAAATGTTCATTTCCTCAAATACATGGAATGGGATTGCAAGGAATGGAGGAGAAAACCCAAGTCATTAAAACATAATTTCGCCCATCACTTGAAAGATAAATCAAATTACAAAACAACTAATGGTGTGTCAGCAGAGGAGGCAGCTCTTCCAAACTTGTTGGCCCAAGCAATCCAGGCTCAAATTCTGCTCATGGCTGATGGCATTACTTTTGCAATAGTTCTACGTATGGCTTCAAAAGTGTCCAGTTCTGCTCTGCTGACATCTTCAGCTGGCCAGAGAAAAGCTACATTGAGAGTTAAGATATATTAACTCCAGCTCAAACACTATATTAACAGGACTACATGGCTTCTGGATCAGAGCTGGCTCACTTCCAATCAGGTCAGAGTCCATTCTGACTGGCATGCATATGACTGCACAATCTGGGCAAACATATCCTATGATTCCCTCAGGACACACTATGATTTTTCCAGGAGGTAAGGGGCTGGGGGAGCTATTTTGTAATTACTGTTTTGTAATTTAGACTATTCCCTATGAAAGAGTTGCTCTCAAAGAAAGTTAACAAATTCAAGCAGTCAAAACTTAGAAATACCAGAAATTGATTTTTCAGACAAAACCAACACAAAGTTGTACACAAAAACGCATGTGACCATGAAGTTTGAGTATCACAAGGTCAAATTAAGGTGCCTAAATTAAGATGTCATGCCAAGATAACTCCTAATGTTAAAGTTACCTACTGACTTTTTAAAACACTTTCATACATACAAGATGACATTTAAATTTCATGTATGACCATCAGAAGCTTTTACATTCTACGTCTAAAACATGCTGCACTAAGGGTCTTTCATTCTGCATTGACTTATGCACGCCTTCTATTGGACAGCTTGAGAAATCTATTTCTGAATGAGTCAAAAAAATCTCCCTCCATTTGGTTACCTCTTGCTAAGCTAGGTTTCAAACGTGTTCCTGTTTGCAGAGAAGTCACTGATAAAACTCTCAGACGTTAACACTGCAGATGTTAGAGAGGACACTCCCCTCACTCTGATACTGATGCTTAAGGAAGAAGATCAGCTGACAAGTTAATTCTCTTAAAGGAATTCTAGAAGCATTTTCTTCCAGCAACCATTACAAGGCACCTCATCCTCATTTTTAAATACCATATTTCAACAAGGGGAAGCCTTCCATGTTTCTGCATTATCCATGGACAAAGGACCACATAAACAACATCCCC
>JANHGB010066051.1:0-12579 GCA_026283785.1 Coracopsis vasa | reverse complement strand
AGGACACCTGACCCAAACTAGCCAAAGAGGTATTCCATACCACAGCACGTCATGCCCACTATATAAACTGGGGGCAGCTACCTGGAAGGGTTAGATCACTGCTCAGGTCTGGCTGGGTATCAGTCGGTGGGTGGTGAGCAGTTGTATTCTCTCCCCTTGTTACTTCCCTTATCATTATTATTACTGGTGGTAGCAGCAGTGGTTTGTGTTATACCTTAGTTACTGAACTGTTCGTATCTCAGCCCATGGGAGTTACATTCTTTTCATTCTCCTCCTCATCCCTCTGGGATCGAGGGGAGGAAGAGGGGGGGAGTGAGCAAGCGGCTGCGTGGTTCTGAGTTATCAGCTGGGCTTAAACCACGACACATGCACAGGAACTGATACGTTACTGGGGCCTATTCTTTCTGTCATTGAAATTCCAGTGAAAAGTTGCTAGTCTTGACTATAATGTCAGGCTTCGAGGTGGGCTTCAGGGCAATATTTAATTGCCACCTGGATCTGGAAAGATGGAATCATAGTAAAATCAGATAAATGAATTTAATATTTAATAAAGTAGACTCTCAATCTAAGACAGGGCTTATATTGTACCTTCCTGCTCTTTGGCTGGAAGTTTTTAAAGGAGAAGGTGCAGGTGAGTGGTGGTACTTGGTGTTGGCAGCTGTATTTGAAGAGCTGTTACAGAGCCCCTATAGAACATGATTATGAACTGTCAAGAGTTCCAGTTTTGATGGCGTGTTGGGGTGATGGTAGGCTAATCCTAATTTTAAAGCAGCAGATGTAGGGTCTTCAGCTGGAGCTCATTGACAGAGACATTTTTCTTGCTAAACTGACTTGAAACATCAGCTGAAGGTACTAATTATGGCAGTAACTCAAAGCAGAGGATTCAGGGTATCAGGAGGGACGTGCACCTGGGCTGTGCACAGCCAGGTGAGGGCTTAGATAAAAGTACAGAGGAGGCTTTATGAAAGAAGACAGATAAAGAGAGTTAATGCAGAGTTTTCAGGAAGAATATTGGCTTTGGCTTTCCAAATGCTTATTGTGTTTTGTGTAGAATCCCAAAAGGATTTTGTTGGATAGAAAGTTCTGCAACAAGAGTGCTTCACATAAGGCCTTCCACTAAGAGAATAAACTTGCCATGCTTTATACAGAAACCCTTTTCAGGGACCTGGTGATGGATTTCAGGGGTTTGACAGTTGCTATTAGAGTGTCTTGTCAGCACAAGAACTTGGTCGAAATCCTGTAACAATGACAAAACCAGCTTGCTCTGCGATGAGAGGGCTCTCCATTGTCAGCAGGCATGGCCATTGTTGGCAAGTTCACACTTGCGTTCTGTGTATGGCAGCAGAAATCGTTCTGTGAAGGCTGGAAATCTGGAATTCCAGGATCTGCAGGTAGTCTAACAGTATTGTGAAGTGCTGCCTAGGAGAAGCACAATGCGTTGTATAGTGGCTCTGGAAAGATGGACTCACAGTAAAATCAGATAAATGAATTGAACTCCTTAGAACAGCTGCTTCATTTGGAAAATTGTGCTGCCACGGAAAGATTTTGTGTTAAGTTGTGGGATCCAGCCTATGAGTGTTAGTGAATCCACCCTGTTCTGAGCCAGGTAAGTTTGTACTCAACTTCAGAACAGCGTGTACACTTGCACTGAGGGAAAGTTACTATGACTGTGTGGTTGGGGAAAGGGGGTAAGGAAGCGAGCCCTGCATTAAAGTGCTTAGACTCGAGTCTCTGCATTCTCTGCTTGCTTTTGTATGGCCAAAGGTGTGGAGCTCTTCAATTGATGTAATGATGAGCTCTGTGGAAAGACTGCCTTTTGACAAGACATGGGCTTAGGCTTCCCTTTTTAATAAGCATATACATCTTTTTCAAGCAGAGAAAATGCCAAGTGTTGGTACTTAGAAGCATTGTAAATAAGATAGTGAGCAAAAATAGTGCACAGGCTTATGAAATGAATTTGGGTACAGAAATGCAGTTGAGTCTAACTAAAAAGTAGAGTCAAACTTGATCTTTTCCTTGTGTTGCAATTTGAACTAGAAAATGGAATAGAAATAAATGGTAATGTTTAATTCTTCTGGCAGACAATCTGGCCTTTCCACTCAAATCTACTCCTGCAACAGGCAGGCTGGCAAATCAGTTTTTCAAAGCAAAGTAGTCTTTGAAAGGAGGTACTGGAGTGAGAGGTGCTGGGGGGAGCAGAGGCACCCCCGGGCAGGTGTGTGATGAGGTGTCCATGTTCCTGTTCCCAGTTTCAGCCCAGGCTCCCAACTCGGCCATCACTGCTCAGACTGGCGTCGGCGTGGCCTCCACCGTGCACCTCAATCCCATGCAGTTGATGACTGTAGATGCATCTCATGCCCGGCACATCCAGGGGATCCAGCCAGCACCCATCAGTGCGCAGGGGATCCAGCCAGCACCAATCAGTGCCCAGGGCATTCAGCCAGCACCAATCGGGACGCAAGGACTCCACCCTGCTGCACCAATTGGCACACAGGGACTGCAGCCAGCACCAATCAGTGCTCAGCAGCCACAAGCTGACACCAAGACCTCAGGTAAGAGCAAGCAGCCAAGTCCATTCTTTGGACCTGGGTAGAGTGACTGAATTAGTCCTGCAAATTTGGCTTGCTTGGGTTTTTTTCTTTTACTCTGATTAATGATCTTGTTGTAGTCTCTCTGGTCTGGTAGTGGACACCAAACACATTCATGCACATATTCTTCCAGCCAATACTTCTTGCCTATATCTTAATTTACGGGGTTTTTAAGTGTACAAGCTGCAGTGTGTGGGTAGCCCCTGAATAGGTTACTTCAGTGGAAAAAACTCGTAGTGCCTGAGCTTAAAGGATCCTCTCCAGTAAGGCCTTGTAGGAAAAGTAATTTACAAGTAAATGACATTCTCCACACTGTGCCGGTTATGTATGAGACCACAGTAGAAATTAGAGTACAGCTAGGTACCTTCAGCAGCTGGTAACCTGGTGTTGGACTGTGATAGAAACCATCTTTCATTAAAAGCAACTGGTCTGATGAAATGCCAACAACTTATTGAAGACTTGGGAGATGGCAACCCAGACAATATGCTGTTTCAAAGCTGCAGACATACTTGTGTGGTGACTTCCTGACTGTCTAAATGCTCTGCATCAGTTAGTTGGCCAAACCAGCTTTGGCAGAAGGTCAGAATGTAAGCACAACTGATAGTGGCATGTATTGATGCAGAGAGTCCACCAGGACTGTTATTCTACTGACCCAGTTGTTTTGGTGATCTCTCTAGCAATTTCTGCATTTCCCATTTCTTCTGGCAAAGATTATTTCCCTAGCAGCAGTTGTTAGGCAGGAGGTAGTTCCCATCTTCCCTGCGTAAGGTTCAGTGATCAGACTGCTTGTAGCAACGGTGTTGCTTACAAAATGGTCTGAAAGCACCTCAGGTAAATACTGAGGGAGTTGAGGGAGCGTGGACAACATGGGCTCTGCAAACACCTGCTTTGTCATCAGTTTTCCTTAAGTAACTGCTGCTTCTTCCTCTCTCTATCTGTTCTTCTCTGTGCTGCGTCGATGTCCATCCTCCCCAGCAGTAGTCTTGGCAGATGGAGCCACCATTGTAGCCAATCCTATTAGCAACACATTCAACACTGCTTCTGCAGCAACTACAGTTGTGCAAACCCATAGCCAGAGTGCCAGTGCCAGTGCACCAGCCCAAGGCTCTTCCCCGCGCCCAAGCATCCTCCGGAAGAAACCAGCAACGGATGGGTGAGTAGAACTGAAGGTGACATGAATGACACTTCTGTGCAGTCTAGCCTGGCGAGATGGAACCATTTTAGTGGAGGTAGAAAGGTTCTGGCAAGTTATTCAGTCAGCAGGGGTTTTGAGTAACCTGCTGGTCTGTGAAACGCAGTTCTTTTCCTCTCCCAGGGTAGGATATAGTTTTCTCTTATTGTCAGTAAGAAAATGAAAGGAAGGAGAGTTTGTCTCCTAGCTCTTGACAGTGACCTTTTGAGGGAAAGTGGATTTGAGGCTTTCTTGCTTAGTGTAATAAAAACGAAGAGTTTATTATCTACTAAAATGAGCATCCCGTGTTTTGTCTTCAGTGCTTTTCTTAGAAGAATATGTGGATGAGTAGAAAGCACAGGATTAGTACCCTGCTGTGAAAGCTGATTAGGAAAAAGGGAGAGAGTAACTTAAACTCTTAAAATATTTTATGTTGTCTGTCTAATTTTAAATGCCTGAATAAAGAGGCAAGAAACAGCTTTAGACTTAACAATGCATTTCCTCCCGACTAACGACTGAGAACACTTGGAACTGATGTGTCCTGTGAGACTAAAATTGCATACTTTTTTATTTGGGTGGAAACCTTTTATTAAGGCAGAGAAGCTGCAGGCTGTAAACCTGAAACAGAAATTAAAGAAGCAGAGGTAGATCACCAAAGAATGTTTCCATTGAGAAGTTGAATATTTTGGACAACAGTTTGACTTCCAGCCCCGCAGGAGACTGAATGGTCTCTAAAATACTTTCCTCTATTCAGCCCTGTGCTGCCTAACATCCACATTGATGGCGTGAGGTCTTGAAGTCAGGCTTTGACACAGTCTAGTCCAACTAAAAGAAGCAGATGCCTGTCTGAGCACTGTTTAGTTCCAGATGATTTGCTCAGTCTTGAAATAGTAGAGGAGGACAGTGGCATAGCCAGATCTCCTTTTGTCCACTGTTGGAGCCTTGTGGTTTCAGTAAAACACTCGCTGGTGGGATGAAAGTAAAGCTGGCATTCTAAGAGAAGAAGAATGGTTGATCCCTTTCCTCTCAGTGGTATTTCTCTTTGCATCAGGGAGCTGGGAATCTTAGATGTGTCTGTCTCTTGCAGGCTGGCAGTCCGCAAAAGCTTAATTCCACCTCAGCCACCTGAAGTAGCTAGCACACGTGTAGAGAATACCATGCGAAGCACATCTGGATCACCAAGGCCTGCTGGGTAAGGCTTTAGGATAAACAACCAACTGCATCAGAATATTTTCCTTGTATTTTTTGATTTGTATTTGGCTATTGGAGTGGTTTAGTTTGAACTTGTCAGTGTGATGGCTTCAAACAGACTAGGCTAGTTCTGCTGTTGTGAAGCTGTAGCCTTTTAAAAGATGTAGTTATAAGCTTTCTTAGAAACAAACAGCAGCCCCTCTGCTGTTGTGAAGGAGAGACCTTGAAACTTTTTTTCTATAATACTTGGAAATTAATGCTGAAGAACCACAGAATCATAGAATGGTTTGTGTTGGAAAGGACTTTAAGATCATCTAGTTCCAATACCCACCCCTGTCATGGGCAGGTAAAATAAAGGTAAATGGAGCTTCTACCCTGCTTTAGTTGAGTTCAGTGGCTTTACAAGTTACTGTTTTGTAATTGTGAACTATAGTGGGAGCTGCTGCAAACAAGGGATGGGAGGCAGTAAATTTTGGGATAAAAGTTCCTTTTGTCTGCATTGTGAAACTGTCTCGATCCTTTTGTAAGTATTTTGGTGTTACCTGGAATTAGTCATGAGATTTGCTTGTTGGGGTGAGTGAAAGAAAATAGCATTTATGATAAATACAAAGTATAAGAAAGGGAGTGGAGGAGGAAATGTAACCGAGATGACACCTTCTCTGGTTGGTAAACACACTACTGAGCCAGGTGTTACTTGCAGGTGCAGGAAAAACAGGATAGTCTGAATCCAGCTTGGCTCATTCACCTTGTGCTAGGTGATCACGGCTGAAGAGCAGCTAACTTCAGTTTGTTTTGTCTCTTTTACGTTACAGTGCCAAGCCAAAACCTGAAATTCATGTGTCCATGGCCACTCCAGTCACTGTGTCTATGGAAGCAGTGCCTAACCAAGGCGGTGAGCAGCCCACCATTGCGGTCCCCCCCACCTCCCAGCAGCCCCCCTCTGCCATTCCAACCATCATCGCAGCAGCCAGTCCCACCTCACAGCCTGCAGCAGCGCTCTCCACCATTCCAGGAGCTGTCCCGGCCGCTCCACCAACTTCCACCACAATTGTGGCAGCACCCGCTCCTCCATCAACCATGAGTGGTGCCCTGTCAGCGGTGCTGGGTCCTGCAGTGCCAGAGATAAAAATCAAAGAGGAAGTGGAGCCTATGGATATCATGCGGCCAGTATCTGGTAGGTGGTTGTTAATCAGCAGGTTGCCTCTTTTGTTGTTGAGACAGTGGAAAAATTAGGAGGATTTCAACATATCCACCCTGAAAATGGAATTACATCTCTTTCGTGGTAGCACAGAGCACCAGTCAAAGGGCTCCCATATGCCTTGTTACTCATAAAGTTTATTTGCCTTTTCCCTAATCTCCCATGAAATCACTTGTTACTGTGACTGCTTTGTTCATGTTCAAATGATCAAACTCCAGAGAGCCTGTTTGAATTCATCCCTAAAACGCACACGCTCAGCAGCAGTAATGATATATTGTGGATCAGTTCAGTTATTTTCAGCTTTCTCACAAATCCTGCTGTTCAGGTCCAAGGGCCTGTCTTCTATATGAAGAATTAGTGACTAGAGTAGGATTTCATGGTGCCCTCCTGTGATACATGGATATTTGTCTCTAGAACTCTTTAAAGTATTTATTACACTGCCTCACTTATCCAGCTTGGCCATAGTTGCTATCAGATGGCATGACCAGTAAAGTTCAGATCCTTGTGGATCTCAGATCGGGCACTATACAGTGGTAAAATGATCTGAATGCATCCCATGTTCATGAGTATTAGAGTTCTGTTTTAGTTGCTGGTTTTGTCACTCCACTTAAAGCTGTAGTGTGTGATGGAAGAAGCTGCTTGTTACAGACTCCTCTGGAGCACAGGCAGAAAGCATTGAGCTCTTTAGGGTTCTTTTATCTCTTACTGGCAATTGTCAAGAGTTTCCATCCCAGAAGCGTTTTGCTGCAGTCTTAGTCACAGCTGACTGAGCTTTTCCTTTAGAGTGTCAAAGAGTATTCCCTTAAGCTATGTGCCACGCTACTATCCAACTTCAGAGGTGTGTCAGTTGGTGCAGTAATGTACTGCTCTGATGCTGTTGACTTGGCAGTAAAAGTAGGCTTTTGCAAGGAGAGTACTGCAGTCCCTCCTGGTTGCATATGACTCTACTGCAAGAGGAAAAGGACTCACTTGCTATTGACTGTGACCCATGCTGGTGTACATGCAAACATAGCTTTGCTTTTTTTTTTCTACAGTAACACAAGACAGATGTTGGCATGGATTCCTTTTTGTAGCATTAAACTATCATAAGCTTCAAATATGAAGGAACTGAGGGATAGTTGTCTCTGCTTTGATTTTTTTTTTATTCTTTTGTATATGAGACACTGAAGATCTTAGCATATAGATTTGTCCTAGCAATTACTGCTGGCTTAATATCTGGCCTTCAAGACACACGGAGCTGAAGCACTCGTACCCTTTGTGGTCGTCTCAGTGTGCTGCAACACGAGCTACTGTTGTAGTGTTCAAACAATGTTAGTGTGTTACCTTTCTGCTGATGATGGTTTGGGTTCTTTTCCTCTTTCCTTCCTCTTAGCAGTCCCTCCTTTGACTACCAGTACTGTGTCTCCGTCTTTGGCATTGCTGGCCAACAACCTTTCAATGCCTCCGAGTGATTTGCCACCTGGTGCCTCCCCGAGGAAGAAACCCCGCAAGCAGCAGCATGTCATCTCCACAGAGGAAGGGGACATGATGGAAACAAACAGCACTGATGATGAGAAATCCACTGCCAAAAATTTGCTGGTGAAGGCAGAGAAGAGAAAGTCGCCTCCAAAGGAGTATATAGGTAACGTCATCTCTAACGTCTTTCTTTCCTCTTCAGGTGTCTATTTTCTCTTCCATTTGTTTCTCAGAGAAGGTGCTCTGTCTTTCTCATGCTTCCTAAATATAAATACTGCAGAACCCAAGTACCTGTTCCTCAGCACTTTCTATTTAGTGGTGTTCAGGGAAAATGACCTCTCTCAAGCATCATTTTATATGAGGTAGCGCTTACCGATCTGCAGAGTTCCTGTGTTATGCTGATCTCCTACTCTTGCCTACTTGATAATCAGTTCCCCCGGATCCTTTTCTAGATGAGGAAGGTGTGAGATATGTCCCTGTGCGTCCAAGGCCGCCTATCACACTGCTCCGTCATTATCGTAATCCTTGGAAAGCTGCCTACCACCACTTCCAGAGATACAGCGATGTGCGGGTGAAAGGTCAGTCTGCTGCTCATAGTTGGACAGTTTTATTCCCCTGGGATGAACCTCTTTAGCGTACCTGTTAGGGTGCCTCGGGAGCATTCTTAGCCAGCTGGCATTGATAAGCAATCCCACAAAAAGGTGTTGATTGCACTTTGGAAAATAAAGCTTGCTCAACTGAGCTAATGACTTCTGCTAGCTAGATGTTGCCTCCCTCTTCTGTGCTTATGATAAGGAGGAAAGAAGGCAAGGACACTACACAGGATTGGCTAAAAGCTTGTGTAAAATTAAGAATGGTATGGTTATAGAGAAATCTATTCACTTCCAGTGACAGAAACTTACTAAGGAAGTAAACCTTAAAGAGGTGACATGCTATGGTGATACGTGACAGTTTAGTTCTCTGATTTTCTTTTTGCCTAACAAACTTGCCAGTTTAATCAGAAACATTCTAGACTTAGTATTTAGGATACAATTTTCTGGAGATACAGATAACTTGTTAGTAAGCAAGAGCAGCGATCAGATATGTGGCAGATGGGTAGCTGTTTTCCTGTCGGAAGCAAACCGTTGCTCATTCTCATTTATTAGGATGTATGGAGAGCAGAATTTAAGCTAATGTTTTTGTTTGGGAAGAGAGGCCTGACCAGCTCCTGAAGTCTGAATAACATATGTTTTCATTTCTTGGCGACAGAAGAGAAGAAGGCTATGCTGCAGGAGATTGCCAATCAGAAGGGTGTATCTTGTCGTGCACAAGGGTGGAAGGTCCATCTCTGTGCGGCACAGCTACTGCAGCTGGTAGGTGAATGGGGCTTGCAGCTTCCTATGACATGGGGGGAACACAGAGTTGTGTAAGACAGGAGGATGTATTTTCAAACTGGTCATCTGATATTGGGAATACCATAAAGGAGCTGTTGTGTAGAGCCCAAAGGGAGTGGGACGTGCTTTCCCCTTTCTCAGGAATGTGGCTTAAGTGGCTTGGAAACTTAAGAGTGTTGATTTTGATCCAGACATAAGAGCTGATGTATTTTGTACAGATGATCAAAATTGGCAACTCCCTCCTGCTGATGCACAGGTCTGAAGAAGCGTCTGTTTGGGATGGTGCGGCTGATCTGAGGAGGCAGCACTGATCCACATTCCTGGATGCTTCTGTTTCAGGTTGGGGGTGAGGTAGGTGCTCTGCATTCTAGCACCAAACTCCCCAAAACCTCTGCATTCCTGGAATAGTATTGTGAAAAATAGGGGAAACCGTTCTGGTTAGGATCCATGTTTGTTCAGAAGTGGAGCAATCCTGTAAATAGGATGTTAGTAAGAATGATAGTGCCACACTCCACGTCAAAGGCTCCATCTTCTGAATTACTAACAAGAGCAGCTGAGAGGGGAATGGATTATCATCTTCTCTGTGTAGCTTTCTTAATGCGGGTGAATGGCCTAGCGGTGAACCTTCTCAAGAAGTGCTGATGTCTTTTAGACAAACTTGGAGCATGATGTGTATGAGAGACTGACTGCCCTGCAGGAGGGACTCATTCCTAAGAAAAAGGCGGCGACCGACGACGACTTGCATCGAATCAATGAACTGATACAGGTGGGTTCCTGTGGCCTCTCAACCTGCTTTACCTTTAATTACAAAATACCCTGCTGCAGGCAGTAAGAGCTAAAGCTGGCTTAAAGGAATCCACATAGGTACAATTCATGTGTTTCCGGTGTCATCCATTGCAAGTGGTATTAGGGAAAGGTACAGGGAAAGCTTAGGCTAGAGAGTCTGCTGTTAATGACGACAGTGTTTCATTACAGGGGAATATGCAGAGGTGTAAACTCGTGATGGATCAAATCAATGAGGCTCGAGACTCCATGCTAAAGGTCTTGGATCACAAAGATCGTGTTTTGAAGCTTTTAAACAAGAATGGAACTGTCAAGAAAGTGTCCAAATTAAAGCGAAAGGAGAAGGTCTAAAGCCAGAATAATGACTCTGGAAACAGAGAACGTGTACAGAATGGAGTTGAACCTTTTTGTAGTTTGGGTTTATTTTTAAGCAGAGCATCTGAATAAAAAGGATGAGTTTAGGGAACAGATGGCAAGAAATGGACATGTGAAGCCTGGTGACCTGAAGGGATTGCCACTGATGTGTCAATGAACAAAGATTTCTCTCAGGCTCATCCCTTTTAAAGTCTTTCCAGTCCCATTTGTTTAACCCTCCTGATGTGTCAGTGCCTACTAATTGGAACTAGCGATGCAATGTGCGGTGGACAGTGCTCTCCTCCTGTTTGCAGCTTAGGGGTAAAAGCACACAAGGTGTGTAGGCGCCTGTAACGCAGGCGGTTCTGTGGGGGACATGCAGGTATCGACCCAGACAGCAGCCGTGCTTCAAAGCATTGAAAATGACACCACTCTCAGTCACCCCATTCCGTTCTTGTTCTGATTTTCCAGTGTCTGAAGTAGCCTTCTTAAACCGGTGCCACTGCACTAGGAGACCTGCCCCATTCAGGATCTCCAATGGCTCAGAAGTCCTAGCTGTCAAGTTAAAACAAAGGAGATAAAAAAAACAAAGGGGGGAGGGAGAGGGTATCATTTCAAAGTGATTTTGTAGTGTCTGTGTGTGTGTGTGTCTACGTTGGTGCACTGGGATACTTGTTTTGAAGTACCTCTTACCACAGAGGTCTTCCTGTAGCTGGTGTAATGTTAATTGTATGTACCACATACATCCTGCAAACATGAATAAAGGACATGGAGGTTTTTGTATGTGAGCGGTTTGTATACCTCTCTAGTAGTGAGACTGTTTAAGCTGTAAACTCAAAACCAAGGTAAATCCTTGAAAGAAGCTCTCTGGGGAGAAGAAACAAAATGTTGCATGGTAGTCAGCCTGTCGTGCTGTGGAGGGAAGGGTAACTTAATTCACCTTTCAGGTCCTGAAGATGCAGTGCAGATCACCCCCATGCACTTGTGCATTTAACCTTATTTTTTTTGGAAAGGCTATCAAATCAGTTCGTTTTTAGTCTCCTTGGTGGGAAGCTTCAGTTCATAAACTATATCTAAGAATACTTTTCCCCCCTCACCCAGTTATAGGGCTGTTCTGTTGACTTTATTCAGCACTGAGTTATTTCATAAGATAGAATAGACAAAAAAAAGGTATTCCTTATTTCTAATTATCTTTTTATTAGGGAAGTAAGTATAATGTCCATTTTCATGCTGTTCTTAAGTTGTTTTTCCATGCGTTAAAAACATATTTCGGATTTATCTGGATGGCAGTCTCATTCTCATGAGCTTGACTTTTACTCTTTAAATTGACTACTTTCATTGTAAGACACAATTCCAGTACAATGCTATTATAAGCTATGATAATTGCTTGCTCATTTCCTTGCCTAGAAGAAAGCAAACATCATTTACAAGCCCAGAAAGAGCTTGTACGTTCTTGCGTATGTTGAAATACAAGAGACTCCGGCACAGTACAAACTGAAATGCGAGAGGTGAGACGTGATAAGCCCCAATTTAACTGATTCCCACCTTTTCACGTTGTCGTTCTTGTGCGTGTTCTGTTCCCAAAGCACAACTGGTCAAGTATTTGTTTGACGTTGTCATGGTAATAACGACAGGCCAACACTGCCGGGTTCATAAAGCCTCTGCAGGGATTATAAAGTGCCTTTTGAAGGGTTGAGACCTGTTCTGCATCGTTGGCGAAGTGCTTTTGGATGAAGGCCAAGGCCTTAACGGTAAAAGGTGAGGTATTTCTGAGGGGGAGGGAACTACAGAAATTAACTCAATCTTTTCTTCTAAGCTATTCTCACCTGATTTTCTGGAACCTCAGTTTACATAAGCTGGTATTCAAGGCTATCACCTCGACCAAAATGATCGTGCTATTCCATAACCTTGAATGGTCATCATTTCAGTGTTGGCCTAATGCTGCACAAAAGCATATAAGATGCACAAAAGATTATGTCAGAGAGATTGAGATCCACTGACCTTCAGCTGGCTCTCTCCAACTGATGGTTCTTGCCTTGTATTTATTCTTTATGCTCGGATCAGGTATGCAGAACTCCCATTTCGCACTCTTAAACAGCTATGCTGGTTTGTCTCTTGAGGCTGACCGTGTGGCATGCTTCTGTGCGAGCAGCACAAGCTGATCTTCAGCTTTGTCAGTGTTTTCCTCGTGTTCTCAGAAGGAAATTGGGAAGTAACGTTGCTGTGTGCCACAGGGTTTATCTTTTGTATGCTGACAACACCTTCACTTTTACACTGATCCTGGGCCCAACGACTTTGTATGCTCAAAACAACCACCTCTGAGGAAAGTCCTTTGAGAAAGGGAGCTTGGGCCACTATTTTTAGTGGATAACGTGGGGATAACAGCTTTGCTGTGGTATTGGTGATAGGGTGGCGTACAACGGGCGGGGATTCGGCGCCCCAGTGGCGATAAGCAGTATTTAGAGC
>JANHGB010066047.1:387-24751 GCA_026283785.1 Coracopsis vasa | reverse complement strand
GGTCTACAATTAAATATATCCATGCTTTGGTTCAAAACGCAGGTTGATATTAACTGAGTCAGTGATATTTGAAGCTTCTTTTGCTTGCCAAGAAAACCTATTGATCAGAGGCCCAAAAGACAGCTCATGCATTATGAAACAATACCATACACACATGTATAAAATAGTGAACTTAAATATACATAGACAGACATCAAATAATTAAAATTTCGTGAATTGATATAGAACAAAACCCAGGAGATGATTTGCAGAACTACGCAAGTCAGAAAGACACGGCCAGTCCCCTAGTCTCATGAGATGAACATTAAAGGAAGTTTTTGTACCTTTGTGCTTGACCTTTGATTGGGATCTTCTCTGGAATGCAAAAGCCCTGCTCCCAAAGATGGTAACTGAGTTTGAAACACAGATATCCGACCACCAGTTGGAGACATCAATTTAAATGCAGCCTGAAGAGCAGGGCCCAACGCACTGTGTGTTTCTCTTGTATTGGTGAACATATTTGGTAATGCATTCAATAGATCTTTTATGAGCTGCAGAACAGATTGAAAGGTGTTTATGAGATTTTGCAAGCTTGAGATTTTCTGCCGTTTCTAAAAAGCTGAAGTGGAACAACTGGTAGACAAAAAATTCAGCTTAGTTTCAATACACTAAGGAAAACAAAGTAATAAATTTTAAAAATATGATGCATCAAACAAACAACATGTAATACTTCTATAATTAAAAAGTAGCATTGGAATTACATGTTATGAAGATAGGCACGAATTCAAAGTTTAAAAGCAACCAACTTTTTTCTACATTCAATGACATGTTTTCAGTAATCGTACCTCTTTGCTTTCATGGAGATTTACAAGTAAACTATCTGGTGTGGGTAGGAAAATATCTGTAGAGAGAATGGAAAAAAGCATCTTGCTATATAAATCCCCAAACATCAAAATAGAATAAAACATTTCACTGCCCACTGCTATACATACCATAAAATACAGCCTACTTCTTTGATACATGTATTAGAGAGAATAATACAGTCTATACAAAGCTTGTTTTATTCAAAGCAAAATTAAATTCAAATTTCACTTTTTAAAATATCACCTACTCTGTAGCTAGTATAAGATTATTTTTAAAAAATATATTCCCTTTACATTCAATAAAATTGACCTAATCCCAGAACATTTGAGAGATTCTAAGCTTTCTTCTGGGAAAAAAAAAAAAAAGTTCTTCAAAAATCTATGTTCCATCTTTTTTCAGCTTACCATCGATATCTGAGACAATCAGCATCTGAGGCTGCGATAAACCCTCTTGCAAGTTGTAGAACTGAACGGTGCTGTCAAATGTTATGAACCCTATCCTTGTTCTTGAGTCTCCAGGCAGCCTGAAACATTAAAAAAACCCCAAACAAACAATTAAACCCTAAATTTATCTCTCAAGATACACATGTAGATATAGCTCCTGCTGATGTTAGCAGAAACTCAGCTCATGTATCAAGGGTGAACAAAAGAAAGGAGATCTGAAACATGAATACAAGTAATAATTCTTCAGTATTTTCTGAAAAGCTGGGAAAGTGATACAGTTTACAGGACTAAGTGCTAGATAACCACTCACGAATATATTGATGCTTTGTTCCAAGTCAGAACTCAGTAGGTTTGTTTAATCATTACACTGACATAGGACAGAAGGTAGCCTTTTCAGTTTTTAATAGAAAATAGTTTGTTCTGCTTTTTCTTAATTAAAACTCCACATTTACTAACATAGTTAAGGAGTACTTACAGCCCTAAACCAAAATTCAATCTCTCTACAATGCAACATACTTATTTCTCATGTGGCGCATACTCCTATATATGGCATTAGAAATACAGAAAGAAAAACTGAACTAGATTTCTCAAATAAAACAGCAAATGCTGAAAACCATGACAGTGAACAAAAGCAATAGCGGCTAATACTGGTTTTACCATCTAGGTATACAAATTAACTGGATGCATTAATTTTTCCTGTAGACTTTGTATGGAATTTTATGAGTTTTCCTAAAATAATTCAGCATGTTTCTGAGACTCACTGTACATTTTGATATTTTTATTAGAAATTAAAATCAAGTTTCCTATAAAACACTTGTAGAAAACAATTTTCAGAGTGAGATCTCAACAGGATGCAAATTAGTTTTCTAAAGACATAAACATAGTAAAGTTTATTAACCCATGCTCATAAAGCACCACCACCAATCCCATACATGCTGTTCCAGTACAAAAGTAAGTGAGAACAGATAGAAAGCAGCACAGGCACATCTGTGTAGCTGTGATCTGAAAAAGACCAAACTGAAAACCAGACAACTGGTTGTCAGACATTTCAGACAGTCTCACACAAGTGGTTACAACATTTCAAGACACAGTACCTCAGCCATTTCAGACAAAGAACAGGCCAATTTAATCTCTGTAATTTAGTTATATTTGTTGGTCTTGTCAAGGGCAAAGACTGCAGTTTATAGATGTTTGTACAATCAGCATGTTGCTAGAATTTACAGCAACATATACTTTGCATATAAATAAGTAGATTATTGGCAGATCCACCTTTAACCACATGCAGGGAAGAAAGCTCTCATCATGTAAATTGCTTCAACAGCTGTTCAGGTTTTTTTAGGGATGCAAGTTGCACATCAGAATCTCAGGCAACAGAACTTCTGTCCTTTAGGGACAGAATATCTAAACACTATATGCAAGTTTTCTACAAAACTGTGTGTTAGTATTGTTCATAATAACACATTAGCTAATTTGAAAAGTTTATTTATATTCTTACTTGTCTAGGTTTTCCAGCAATGACTGGCAGACTATTGTCAAATATCCAGCCTCCACTGCATTATGAGACACATCTAAAACAAATAAATATACCGCAGGCTGAGGAGGACGAAGCTACAAAGTAAAAAAATAAAAATAAAAAAAAATGTTCAAAAATCATATTTAAAGAAATGTTAAAAATGATTAGTCATTACAAAGGCAAGTGGGAAAAAGGAATACTTAGAAAAAAGCAAGGTATACATTACCCCGTAAAACTGATTTACTAACTAGAAGTCACATGAATAGACTTAACTAAAATTCTCAGTGCTCAATAGTTCCCATTTGTAATAAGTATAAAATGCTATGCTTCCAAACAGAAATTTGGTATTTTAGTCTCTCCTTCCAACAGTCAACTCAAACATGACTCTTTCACACCAGATATGGAATTCACTCTTCAAAATACAACTGTTCTTACAGTATGGGCACAATGCCATCCACTTAATTGAATTAAAATATTCTACCTACATACTTCTCCCAACCATGTAACAAGCTGTATTTATTCATTGCCAAATGTCTTGGCCACAGTATTTAAATTCAATGACAAAAAATGTATTTCTGCTGTTATTAACGTCATTATGAACAGGGCCTTTTCTCAGGCCTTGTTTATCTTTCTTGGAGACAAGACTTACAGCATTGTAGACTGACTCCTAGTCAGAATCATTTCTACCATAATTACCAACAAAAAATTTGAACCCAACTTAATTCCCTCGTTATTCCATTGGTCTTTCAAAACGTCTTCAAAATGAAGGAGAAACCCAAACCCCACATTGCGTCAAACCTAAACCAGACTAATGCTACATTAAACTACACTAGACAACTACACGCATTGCAATTGCAACTATCTACATTTACTAAACCTCAAAATAAGTATTTTAACTATTATATGGTGTTAAGAGGACCTTCACAGGAAAATTAATACACACCACTGGAACACTAAGCAGCATTAATTGCAAGTGCATTTATATTAACATGCATTATTAATAACTGGTGTTGAAGCTATCATGAAAACTTTTTTTACCATATAGTCTGAGGAAGCGATGAATTCCACTGTAGAATTTTGGACCTCTGGTCGTTTGTGAGGCTCTCCATAAGATCGTGTCAGAGGATTATACATAAATTCTTCAGGAACTATAAACAACAAAAAAATTTGGGTTTATTTTTTCAAGAAGGTTTATATATTTGTCAGCAAATAAAAAGTATTATGGCAGCCAAAGGAAAGGGAAACTAATGCAGACATTTCAATTATCACTAACAACAGAAAAAGACATTAAGGATATATAAAACAACAGAACTTTTCAGGTATCTCAAGCAACAGCAAAGTTAAATAACTGGAAACAGAAGAAGGCCTATTTCAAACAACAGTATCTCCCCAGCTTTAAAACACCAATGCAAATAGAGCATTTCACAACAACAAGAAGCTTCAACTTCTGCTGTTTCTCATAACCTCTGGCCTGGATCACAGACAGTATCAGTTGTCGTCATGTTTCCATTTGTATGTTGCAACAACAGTCAATGGAGTAAGTTGATTCTATTATAATCAGGATAATATGATTACATTTTCTCTGTCTCCCAGAAAACTGCAAAACCACCTTTTACTTCAGAAAATGCTCAGAACATTTGACTCATGATCCAGAGTTTTTTAAAAAAAAAAAAAAACAAAAACAAAAACAAAAAAACCCCACCTTAGGACCACTGTAATTTTAATCCACATTTCAATCTAAAGCACCCCATGGACTGATACGATGCAAATACTTGAAAGAGATTTGATTAATGCAAGCTTCTCTTGCTACAAAGACTCACCATCATTAACTCTATAGCACAGATTGCATTTCCACCTCCTTTGATCAATGAAAGAAACAAAAGGGTTGATATACGTCCTGCAGGATCTGCATCTCACTATTGTACTTGATGTTATTACTGGTAATTGCTAAAAAGAAACAATAGAAAACTGTAACAAAGGTACACAATACATTTTATAGATACATTACTGTGCAGTACTGTGCATAAAAGCTTCATAAGACTAGATATTCTATCATCTTTCCTTTTATCTTCTTTAGCTAATTTTCTTAGAGTAATTATGATGTCCATTAAAAATACCCTTCCCTTTAAAAATCAGGAGAAATAATATTTATTATCTTAATACAATCACACAAATCAAAAGTTGTAATAAGATCTTTAATGAAATTACTTTAAATTACACAGTTACAATGACACAGCTACTATAGTAAAAGAAATAATGAAAGACAGGACAACTTTGTGTGATTAAACATGACAGCGAGCAAACCTTACACTAAGAGCACACATCATATGAAAATAAGTCATACCAGACAGTTATTTACCTTTTCACATAAATACAAATAAATAGAGAAAGGCTGCTTAACACTTACAAACAAACTTGCATTGTGTTTACGTTCTATTGACAGCATTTATCATGCCAGTAACACATTCAACATAAGCACTTGTCTCTAAGAGGGCACTGTAAATACCTTTTTGAGAGGTATCTGACAGTTCTGAGCCCAACACAGAGTAGTAATTCAGAGCTTTAGAGAACCATTGGCAAGCAAGGATTTCCAAGAATAAGGAAAGAAGTTTGAAGGACTTGTCCAAAGCTTTTCCCTCATGAATTAAAATGAGGTAGCAAATCAAGGGGTTTTTTTCTCCTCCTCCTAAGTCCCAAACAACTTAGGCCTTACAGTTCATTATATTTTATTGTCTGAATAAAAATAAGGCAAATGCGTATATTAAGTACATATATTAAAAAAAGAAAAAGTAAGCTACTGTACCGTTAGGTCTCTGAAGGGATGTAGCAATAAACCTAAAGGAAGTTTAGCTTTGTTTAATAAAGCCTGTGTCTGTGGAATATTTGTCAATGTACATCGAAATGAACTGAAAAGAAAAAAACATTATGTTGAAAATAGAATTTTAAAAGATGTTTGAAATATTGTGTTAACACCTGATCTTAAAGCATTTTGAAATCTAAGACATCCTGTTTTATAAAGCTGATTTAATAAAGAAAACTAATGCATCAAAGAGATTAAAAAAAAGCCTTCTAAAGAAACAAAACAAAAACATACTCCCCTGTTCCCCAGTTTAATAGTTCAGCAATGCAGGTATATCAAACTTGCAATAAAGATGTAAAACTGCTTTAGGTACAATGCTCAATGTAAAATGCTGTATTTTTTATTAATTATAAAGAGTTTTTTAGGAGGATGAAGGAACTAAAGAAGAAATACAGGATTTGCTAGTTCTCAAAAAATATTGATAAAACAGTATAAAAGGATCTCAAGTACTGAGAAAGTAACAATATTTTCTTTTGCTTAAAGTGGAATGTGAGCTTAAAAGATAAAAAAAGGTCACTAAAAAATCCCAAGGCACACAGTGCTGTCCAAAGTGTTCCACACATTAGAATCACTTTGAGACACCCCCATTTTCTGATTTCTGTTTTCTGATGGGACATGCACTGTCACTAGGGTAGTAAGCTGAGTTAGTGTGGGGCAATGAATAAAATTTATTTTGTAATTAGAATTAAGATTTTTGAGGGACAGCAGTTTCCATTTTATCTAGCTGCACTTGAGTTGGGACAGTAAAGAGTATTGCTTAATGTTAACAGGAGGTGAAAGGATAATTGTAATCATGATTACAATTATAACAGTAAAATGTGTTCAGAGTTTATTCAGTGTATTTAGACATGATCATTATGATTTTCTGGAAAAAAGTCCTACGCAGTATTATAAAAATATTCTATGTGATGTACTGCATGACAATAAGGAGTTTATTAATAGATTTTTTCTTTACATGGATAAAACAAAGCAAAGATTAAGCAGATCTGATGTTGTAATAAGTGAGCCAAACTCAATGCATTCTGATGGCAGCAAAATTTCAACCTTTATATACGGATGTAGAGGATAAACTTATTTTTAAGTGAGTTATATTAGGTCATTGCAAAGATTTAAAGTCAGGAGTCAGTTTAGACTTTTACACTATGCATAATTATCAGTCACTGGAAAATGCTGTTCTAGACACAGTACACTTACTCTGGACTGCAGTTTAATTTCCTAAGATCAGAATTCAAGTTAGGCACGGGGGCTGGAACTGAAGATACAGGCAAAATATTTCTATCTTGTGTGAGGTTTACTGGTCTCAAGCTTTCTGGCTGCTGACTATGCTGTAAACTTAACCCTCCTATGGAAGAGGACAGCTGGTTCACACCTGGATATTGCTGAAAAAAAGTGAAAGCATTGCAAATGGGTAAACACATAGTCATGTTTAAATAACAACCTTAAATCTTCCTGTAATCCCAATTCTTCCAGACATGTATTAAAAAAAAGATACAGCAGTAATTAGTGACATACCCACACAAGAGAAGAGTTGTATGGTATAAATTAAAAAAATACTAAGACAGAATTGACATAACACCCAAATAAGTATCATTGGACAAAATTCAAATTCATTATACAAATCAACACTGGAGGTCACATAAAACTTCAAGCTTCCCAGGCATAAGAAAACAAGTTACTAGAAGGCTGACAATACCTCCCTCTCCCCAAAAAAAGTTACAATGTAACTTTTCCAAGCTACAAAAACTTAGAAACATATTTATTTTTAAATTTAAACCAAAACACTATAAAAGAGGAGAAAAGGTCAGGTTAAGCTGGAATGCATGCTTGAGGTCTGGCAGTCCAACGCCCAGCTCAAGCAAGGCTAACTTCAAAGTTAGATCATGTTGTTCATAGTCTTGTCCAGCTGAGTTTCAAAAATATCTAAGGATTGATGACTTCACAGCACGATCTGTTCCCCACTCCTATTCTGAAGAATTTTCCTTTATAGGTCCAACCAGAATTTCATTTGCTGCAATCTGTAATTATTGGGTTTTGTTCTTTTACTTTGTACTCCTGAAAAGAGCCTAACTTCTCTGCCCTCCTTCTGCATCTGTATTTTGCCTCAGTATCTGCCTCTTCGTCCAATTTCACCACTCTTGAGTGACACACATGTGCATTAGGAGCCAGGTGATTGTACTTGAGCACTTGGTCCTCTCTTTACCAGGAAAAAGAACAGATGGAGGCAACCAGCTACACCACACACCCAGCACAGGCTCTGCAGAGCTCTTTCCTCTGGACCCTATGTCTTGCTTGTAAGGTGATTTAATGCTTGAGATCATAGCCCATAGTAGCACTCTGATCAAACATGTTCTTGCTGATGAAGTACTTCATTGTGTTTCTTCATGGTTTCCTATCAATAAACTACAGCTCTTCGAAACCCCAAACATTAAAATTGTGGATGCTGGCAATAAGTGGTGAAGCAAAATTGTTAAGCATAACTTTTTGGAGATATACTTAAAATTTTAATTCAAAAGCATTTTAGTAAGAAGTTAGGATCCAGAACTATGATATCAATATTACACTTAAAATTTAATGTCTCAGAAATTATAAAAAATAAAATATGGGCACAAGCAAAAAAAAAAAAAAAAAAAAAAAAATTAAAAAAATATATCCTGTAGAAAACACTTTTTCCATGCAGTTACTTCATGAAGTAACTTTTAAATTAAAAATACAAACCTGTGTATAGTGCTGAAACCCAGGATGGTGTCCTGGATTACTGGGCTGCACAGGAGTAGGCGCTGCATTTTGGTAGCCAGGCTGCAGTGTTGGATATCCATAACCAAAGGGCTTAGAAACTTTTGGTGTTTGTGGGGCTGATGAAGCAGGAACTGGGCTGCTGGTCACAGAACGTGTCTCTGGAAGAACAAAAAAAAGCAAAACCCACAGGTATTGAATTATTTTTGAATTGAAGTATTACTACTTCTTTTTTAATTTAAATGTCAAGTCCTAAATGCTTAACCAACAAAACTTCCATTTTAAGTTTCTGCATTATCTATCAAGTTGTGTATCTGCACTGACTAAATAAATTATCAGTTACTGCAATTATGCTGTTAAAGAGGTAGATGATCATAGACCTAGGCAGCTACTAACAAAAGGCTATGTTATCAAAAAAAAAAAAAAAAAAAGAAAAGAAAAAAATCAACCAAATCAACAGATTGAACAAACTTAAACTTGATTCTGTTATTCTTTATGCCTTCAGGAGAACCAAGATGGTTAGTTATTACCTGAGAAATTAGAATTCATAATCCCGCATCCATGCCTCTGCTATCTACATGCCTCTAGCTTCAGTGTATCAGCTAGACCCTATGTGGATAGCAGTATCAGCATTTTACGTGACATTTCACTTTAGACAGAAACCCATCAAACTAGGCAACCTACTGTGACATTCTCAGAGGCCAGAGCAGTGTAAAAGAACCAAAGGGGGAGGCCCCAAATTCATCCAATTATTAACTGCATTGAACAGCATCTTTTCCACTTGCTCTCATATGGCAGCTCCACAAACTTCAGGATTGAGGTAGCCTGCTAACAGGTTCATTTAGAACAGACCTGACATTCCTGGTATTTTTAGAGATGAAAATAAGCAAAATAGCAGATCTTTTTTTATTATTATTTAAGGAAAGAAGAAAATAACCTGATTCAAGCATGTCTGCAAGCTGATATCCTTGATGTCTCAAAACTTCAATGGCGTATCAACTATTGCCAGTTACTAATGTCAACATAATCATGCATATAGTATAACCTAGAGAAAGATGCCTGCTTTCACACGGAGCATAATTTCAGCATTACCCTCAATATTGCAATGGAAAGTATGACTTATGACGCAGGGAAGTTTTATCAAATGGTTACTCCAACTTCAGTGTAAAAACTGTGAAGAGTGATTAAAAAAGTCAGGTATATTCTCTCTACTGATTGCCTCCACACTGTTCATAAGCATTTCCTTCCACCCACTTGTTAATTAACAATAAGCAGCACTCAGAATAGAAAAAAAATCATAAACAGTAAATATGTAAGTCTTTAAACAAAAATTTTCATAATGAGTATGTAATAAACTGCTTACCTGGATAGCCACCTCCTTCCAGGGCATCATAATTGTTCAGAACAGGAGAGGCACTGCTTGTAGTAGAGGAACTATCAATTGCTGGGGGGAGGGAAATAATTTAAAGTTAGGTGCTTCAGAAATAGCAGATTTTTGAGAAATAAAGAGACTGAGATTTTTTCCCTAAAGACTTTGGTAAGAAACTGTCAAGAAAGATCCTGGGGAAAATACAGCATTTCAGCCCTAAGACTTGACAGCTGTTACTACTGCAAAGAGGAGGGGGGAGGAAGAGAAACAATCGACAGGATACTAAAACAAGCAAGCAAGCAAGCACATGCCCAAGAAATAGTAAGAGAGAGATCAATGGGAAAGGACAAAAACAATGAAAAGAGTTGTTTCTTGAGATAAAAAAAAATTCTATTAAACTGACTAGGCTACATCAACTGAAGACTTGCACAACATTTTTAAAACAATCTCTATCATGACTTCCTTTATAACTGCAACCAACAGAAGATTCCTATCGTCTTCAGAGTATGCACCATGCCCACCTTCTAGCAAAATTGGCAAGTATATAATTCTTTCCTCCTTTCTGTACTGTTGTAATTCAGAGCTTGTTTTGTTTTCAATGTAAAATTTCTGTTTTCCACAGAACTTGATAAGAGGTCCCAGCAATTACTTTTGGTAGAGGAAAAAGTAACTATGTAAAAAGTAACCATGTAAAAGTAAGTAATGAAAGTTAACTAGCCAAAAGTAAAAAAGCACATAGGTACATACATAGTTGTTAATACCAAAGAGGCACCTAATGCTTTATTTTTAGTTCACTCTATGCATATAACTTGAATGTCTTACTGTAAAAATACTGCAAACAAAAATATATTTAAAAACATTTCTTCCAGTGTGACTTCACATACATTTCCAAAGAAAAAAGGCCAAAGACATTAAAACACCCCAAGCCATGAAGTGCCACAGAAAAGGAGTGTATTTAAGATTTTAAAAAAGACAATTATATATGTAACTTTTGTGACACAACACACTTAGCAGAGATTTACTGATATTGTTCTACTCAGAAGGATCAACTGTGACCACACATCCTACTGTGAAGCTGAAAGCATATTAGGGGAGAAATTCAGTGGGGGAACATGAGAGATTTGATCCCACTTCAATTGAGATTTCCAGGTTAAGAGATTCCCGCATATGGAAATGTAAAGCACCCCTGACATCTGGGACACACATTAATACCATAGCAACATCATGACTGTATAGATTATTTTTGAGCATTTTGCCTTTAAAGCATTCAGCTAAGAAATAGAAAACTACTCCAAAAAACCCAGAACACTAACAATGCATTTTATTTTAAATATATTAACACTGCGAAACTAACACAAAGTTAGTTTTCAGATTGTTCTTCACTGTAAATTTCCCTTTCTTGACCTTGAAGTTTATAAAAGAACGTAACCGCAAGATTTATTTTCCTATCAAATTTAATCATTCCTTCTATTCTAGAGGCTTAAGGAAACAGGATTTGCTATTTTTACCCTGAGCAGAAACACAGCTTGTAAAGGTCTGGGAAGTCCTAGTACACAAAAGCCAAAATACACTTTTATTATTTCAAGAAGATCAGGATTTAAGAATTTTCATGAAGTACTTTTTTTGTCTGACCAGAAGCTAGTTCTGTATTTCAAAAGACATACCAAGAGGTTATTTATAAGCACAGTTGTGAACATATAAAATACTAGCTCAAGCTTTCTGATTTCACCACTATGTCACTCTTTACAGTAAAGTTCTTCCCACAGTAAATTGCATTCATAAACTTACATCCACCTATGATACAAAATGAGTGCTCTTTTAACTAGGAAGCCATTAATGATAGTGATTTGCAAAGAAATATTGTAAAGTTCCCAAGCTCTGCCAGAAAAGTTAATAGAAACCAATTTGACAAATATATGAAAGAATATATTTTTAAAGCAAGCTGTAAGTAAAAATAATGCAAATTAGTCATACTTCTAGTGCTACTACAAAAAAAAAAAAAAAATCTATGCATCATTTCTGACATACAAAAAAGTTCCAGTCAGAAAGTATAATCTCAGATATTCTGAAACACAAACAAAGTCTGTCTAATTTAAAATAAGAAAGTGAATCTTATTTCTGAGTATCTCACATACTGACTGAAGACCTGTCATTTCAAGTCTTGGCTTCTAAAGAACTTTCAGATTTTGTAACATATTCTTAAAAACTGTCAGACCTATAAGAATTACAATGTGTACTATTCTACTTTCCACTGGAAAACAAGTAGTTGACCCAAAACCAGTGAGAGTTGTACAGCTTCCTGCAGACCAAAAGCAGCTTCAAATTCTACACTGGTCACATGTGTCATGGAGATCTCACAGATTCTCCAACAACAGAAAACCCAAGATCTTCTACAAAATTAAAGAACAGTTTTCCTATGCTTAAACTAAGCTACAACAGCTGTAAAAGTTTATTTGAGCATAATAAGGACCAGACAAGAGAACATATTAGGAAGACAGAAAAAATGTTTTGTGAAGAATATTAGGAAACACTGCTTAAACAAAAATAATACTTAGAACATGCTTTTACAGTTAAGTAGTTATTTTACCAGTATAAATTTTGCTTTCAGAGTTTTCAAGAACTCTTTGGCAACATAGCCAAAGATCTAACTGGTAAGAGTGATAAAAAAGTGAGAAGCTACACAAACACAAGCAAACAGATGTCCAACACCTATTCTTCATAAAAACAATGACAAAGCCTGAGCTAGAAACCTGTCTACAAAATGCAGTTAGGATTTATATTGACTCCAGTGACAGGGCATAAAACAGGATGCTTATTAATTAGGCAGCCTACATATTGAACTTGTGTGTCCTTTCACTCTTTTGCATAAGATAAATTTAAATACAATGATAGCTCAAAGGTTACAGGCTTTATCAAAGTACAGGACTCGGGAAAGATGGGAGTATGAAAACTTCGTATCTGGCAGGTTTAGGAAACAAAGTAAGGAGACAAAGGTTGCAATTGCTAAAAAAGAAAAAAAAAAAAATCTGACATTTCCTTTGATAGAAACCTTTGCATGGGATAAGGCAAAAAATTCAGTAAGTAGTTCTGCAATAGAAAAACCACCAAAAGCCAGAATGCTCTCTTGTCTTTTTGAGACGACTCTTTAGAAAGCAGAATTCAAACAGCAGCTGCATCACAACAGCCAAAGCAAACTTTATATCCCAAAGTAGAATTGTTTTCTAGCTGTTATAGTCTAATTAGACTCATAGCTTTAGGAAAAAAAAATAATTACAAAGTATCCTTAGATTTAAAAAGTGGAGTTATTCTAGAGTTACTATCCATAATTTAATACTAACACTGAATACTAATACTGAAAGATCAATTGTGTTACCACACAAAGGAAGAAACTGAACCAATTATCTGAAATAGCCAGAATTACACAGGATATGCAAACTGTCCTAATACCTGTGCTCTCCTAGGATGGGGGTAATAATATCACTTATATTGATACTACTGCACCCTCCAAATATTGTCTTTCTCTAGCTAGAGCAATGATAAGTGTCTTTGGCTGAAAATGCCCTCCTCCTAGGAAAAACAACAGCAACTATTTTCTTCTAATGTTCTAATTATTCAATGTAACAGTTGAATCCATATTATCCAAAACCACTGGTTTTAATTATGACTTGGATGTCATCCCTGTTTTGCTCCATTCTTCATGGTATCATGTGCACTAAGCTATTTTCACAGTACTCTAGTTTTATAATTATTTAAATACAACTCAGAATTATATGGCACTGCTTTTTTTTTCTGCCTAGCTACAATATGAATTATAAGCTTAAAGTAAAAGTTACAAAAGTTTGCTATCCCCAAACTGCATACGAATAGTATATTAGCACAAGGTACATGCAATTGCAAATACTTCAATCTGTCAACACAGGTAGATGTGTAATGTTTAATTTCAAGAAGCTTTTTACAGTGTTACCACGCATATATAGATTATAAAGGCTTTTCTTTAAATTAGAAGAAAATGTTAGCATCCAAGAAATTAAGGTGGTGAGAAACATCAAACTCAAAGCCAGGCCATTTTGACAAAATACAGGCAAAACCCTTGCAACCATGAACGTAGTATTTCAATCAAGCAGGGAAACTGCTTCTTGGAAAAAAAAAAAAAAAAAAAATATAGAAAAAGTAAGCTAAAGTTCTTAAGTTCCCTACAGAGCAAAGAGGTTAAAACTGAACCTACATGCTTGACAACAGAGACATACCTCAAGAGAAAAAGCACAGCTTAATTTACTTCCTTAAAAATCACACTTATTATCTTTCTATATTTACTTTACTATCTTAATTGTAAGAGTTCCCTATGCATAAGATGAGAAACAGGTAAACACAAACTAGTATCTAGTTGCTTAACATAAGCAATTACCAGTCTAAGTTCTAGAGCTACTTACTTTAAGAGTTTAAAATCTACTGCAAATCAAAACAGTAAAAATAAGGGAGACTTGTAAGTCGTGACTATTCCTTTGTTAGCTATATAAACCACCTGATACTAATATGAGAAAAGACAACCACCTGCTGACTACTATTGAACTCCTTTTTGTTACTATACTAAAAACAGCTGAGAAATTTCTAGTTAATTTCATATGAGACGCGTCAGAGTGACGTTTTATCTTAAACAAAAAAAAGTTTCAGGGGATGGAAATATGGAACATGACTTGAGTAGGAAGAGAACAAGATACTGGTGTAAAGCTAAAGCCAACCTGCTTCCTCATCCTCCTCATCCTCTTCCTCATCATCTGAACTTGATGACAAGGGAGCTGGTGCAGAGCTAGCTTGATTATTAACATATCCACCATACTGCATGCCTGTGAAGTGGAAAGCACAAACATAAGAATCAGACAGACAGGAAAGATGAGAAATGAAAGTCACAAATCACTGCATTAAAAGCAAGAGAAATTAGCCATTCTAGAGAAAATCCCAACATGCAAAAAGTTAAATCTACAACCCTAGACTATAGAGCTATAGTTCATATATGAACTATATTTGCAGTACAACAAAAGCAGTTTTTAGCGGGCTAGTTTAGCAAAATATTAGTACCAGAGGAAACTTTTTATATATATGTGTGTATGTGCATGTATATCAGGAAGTTAACACACAAGACTTTTTATATATGTATTTAATATCAGTTTGTCCACTGGAATACTTTCAGAAGTTAATATCGAGAAATAAATTAACTCCCCCCTAGACAAATTTTTATTGTGCTATGAAAACATTAACACTGAACTTTTGCTTGGCACATCTGTCCCTTTTAAGACAAGAATAATTCATGCTGAAATTCTGAACAGTGTCAAAAATTAATGAAATATACTGCTGCTGCAATACGCAAGAGTACAAACGTACCTCTGCAACAGAGTCAGTGAAATTTAAGATGGGTAAATATGAAAACTTGGTTAGTCTTATTTTTAAGTTAATTCCTAAATTCAGGCTCATAGACCCATATTTAAGCACCTAAACACATCACTCACTTTAAAGATCTGGTGACAATGCAACAATTGTTAACACTGTTACCTCCAAATAATAATCTATTAAGGTTTTTTGATAGTCATTTGGGGTTTTTTTGGTTGCTTGGCTGGGTTTGTTTTTTCTCGGTCTGGTTTATATATTTTATTTTTCTCTTTTTTTAATTTGTGTGTGTGGGTTTGTTTCGTTTTGTGTTTTTATTTGGTCTTGTTTGGTTTTTTAATAATATCTATCTGAACATGTGAACAATACACAAAAGCAACACATACATAAAGGATGCAGCAATGGCTTAGAATTGATTTTCTGCATTACTCATTATTGATGCAATTTCAGCACCTCCAAGAAATCTTAAGTTTTTCTTGTCACGAAGTAGGGTTAGAAAGGATTTTAAATGGTCTGTAGTCATATTTAAATACATGCAAATGACTATTGCTTCTCTTAGCAATCCAATGGATTGCTATAACAAGAAAATATCCTAATTCTTCAAAGCTCTTCAAAATTGTTCAGACTTTTGAGAACTTGGGATTTTTTTTCCCCTGTGCACTACAGTATCATGAGTGTACTTTATTTTAACATTATAAAGCACTACAGAAGTGTCATACGTTATGCATTATCTGAAACCATCACAGTAATAATCTCCCATCCACAACTTATATCAACTGTATCAACTTGTATTTTACTTAAAATACAGGCTAAAAATGCTGTTAGTTTAATGGATTTTTAAAAAAGTTTAGCAAATGGACCCAAAAGGACCACTTCAATTTCACTTCTGAAAAAACAACAGAATGTAGGCAAAAAATACCTATTAAAACAGTGTAAAAAAAAAAAAAAAAAAAGAAAAAGGAGCAAAACTGTATCACAATATTCTTGATAAGCTGAACTTTCATATAGAACCTAGTGAGACTGACATGATTATGTTTACTCTAGTGCATTAATACTCATTCGATTCCAATCAAGTTTCTCCACAATACAAGTAGTCACAATGATAAAGACAAAAAAAAATCAAACCAAGTGTGACCTAGGAGGTACAATGCTTCAGTATCTTTATACTGCTAAAACACAGGACTAACTCAAGTGATTCATAGTCCCATCTTTTATGAAGGCTATTGGATGCACTTCATAAAAGGTTTTAAAAAAAACCCTAAACCCAATATTCTCTGTGCAAAACCAGACTACAGCCAAGGAGGCTATGTCTTTTTTCAGGCCTGGGAGAGCTACTGAGGGAAAAGACAAAACAACTACATTATTGTGGAGGAAAACAAAACAACTTAAAATAATTAACATGCAAGTAAAAGGTAAAAAAAGTCAGGATGGTAAGAAGAAACACATTTTAACACAGAAAGCCAAAGTAAAAAAAGGTGGGCACAGTGAGAGAGTGCAAAGACAGACCTCTAACAAATACCATGTACACAAATAGGAGAAGAAAGAAAAATCTAGCTGCAAAGGGCGTGTCAATGCAAAAATTCCAAGCATGAGCAGATGAGACACGACTGAATTAGTTATTTTACTAATATTACTTTGGAGTCTTTGGAATGCTTTTCGGAAGAGAAAAAAACTCAAAGTAACCAACCCAACTTCTGCTAAAACTCCCACTTTTCCAGTCACTGGTCACACACATAACAGATGCACGTGTTCAGAAAGAATACAGAAGGTATTATACAGAAATATGCTGGTGATACAGAAGTTTAGGAATCATGGACTATGTCACTATGAATCCTCTGACTGGTTTGACTCGTAACATCCTTATGAGTTTGCATAGATTATTTATTTTCATTGCCAGCAGTACTACAAATTTCTGGCCTTAGGATATTCCTTGTGCTGTGCTGATCTGACTGAAAAATAACCTAGTTTAAAAGTAATTTTCAGCTGGAGACGCATCCCATTCTGGTTCACTGCCAAGCAACGCCCCCAGTAGGCGATCATCGGGGAGAAAGCCACTGAAGGCCAGAAATGGGCGGCTGAAGACAGCAGTTCCAAGTGCCACCATATGCCTAACCATGATTTCTGTTGTGACAACTCAGTTCTGCTTAGTATCTTATATAGAGTTACTGATAATGTGAAAATCTCCCACCCTTAGATGTGCAAAAGCTTACTTTGAAATCATTATTTGAGCGAATGACTTCACAGGTCTGGCTTAAAATGTAACCACGTATTTAAATTGTCACAGATTTCTTGCATTGCAAACTTACAGATACAGCTACCAATGTACCTGTAATATAATAATAATGCTTTATCCTACTGTACTTTACAGACCCTAGAAATATAAGTGGAAGGACACAAAGGGGTAAACTGGGCTAAGAACTCATTTACCTATGAGATAAACACACTATTTAGGTATGTTTCATACCATGAAAAGCTTACAAAACATACATTTTATGTGGCTTAAATTTCATAACGGAGCCAGACTGAAAATTAAATAAGCACATGCAAAAATAAACTATATTCTGAAGATCTTTAACTGGCTCTCTACCCACAACACGCACATATTCAATGAATTTACCATGGTATTAAGATCTTTAATATTACAAACAGTAGCCCTTATAAAACGAATCCTACTCCATTCTTAAACTCTTAAACTCCTGACAACTTATCTTTATATTCCTCACACAGGTCTAGAGCTGATTGTAAAGTATGTTCATACACATAGTGCATTATTATTCACTTATACGGAAGTATTTGAATTCAGTGCATTTGGTAGTGACCGCAGTGATTTTTATTTAATGTACTAAGTATTCACATATAATATAGGAATCACTGCAAGAACATATGTATTGCATATCAAGGCAAGCATAGTTAAACAGCTAAAATAACCATGTTTCTAATGAGAAAAAGTATGTGATTTCTTTGGAAGATGAAGCAACAGTTTTTCCTAGCAAGCACATCTACAATATAAATTCTACCTCATACCAAAGTCAACTATGAAACTGTGCAAGAGCCAAGCATAGTTTCAAAAACTGATTTATCATTTTCCTTAAAATGTCACACTGTACATAGGACTTTATAGCAATGAAGAATTATCTTTTTGCCTGTAAGGTATGCCGAACTGATTCACAGACAAGCTGTTTTTTCACATTCTCCAATCCACCAGGAAAAGAAGGAAATTGAGGAAAAGGGGAAATTTAAATGTTTATGTCAGAGGATTTCAAAATTTAAGCATAAAAACCCATACTGTGACAGTCACACACCACGCTTTTGAGAATTATTTTTGAACACTAAATGTACCCAACTGTTTGTGAAAAAATTAATGCTTACTTCCTCACACACCAAATAAGAATTTAAAATTCTGAAATAACCAAGAGAAAACACAGCCTCCCCACCCCCTAAAAAAACCAACCAAACAAACCAGCACAGCACATTAGATATAGAATACTAAATACAGAAATGTGTAACAGCCAAGAGATAAGTCGAACCATAAGGGCAGAATTCACATGGGTGAAGACTCAACTGATTCTTTTGTTACTTTTAAAACTTTCCTCCAAGAAGTTAAAATAGCAAGCAGCTTTTTAGAAGAATGAGGGAACTAAAAGAAGAGGTTTTGAGGAAGAGACATGTAAGACCAACAAGACAAACAAGCTAAAGGAGACATATGGCCAAATGAAATCAAACAGAAAAGCTAAGAGAAACTAGAACCAAGGTGGTATCCAACAAGAACACTAAGGGAGCATGAAGAGATGCAAAAGGTGTACTCTGGTCACACAAGCACAGAAAAGCAGCAATAAAGGTTCCAAGGTGTGCATGTGGAACAGGGCAGAAATCTGTACTGTAACTTCTCATTCCCTTCTAGTACCTTCCTGAAGGCCGGGCTCTGGTGACTGTGTAACAGAGGGTGAAGACTGTGGCTTGGAAGAAAGGCTTGGAGCAGGTGTCCTTACTGGTGAGATCACAGGAGAGGAAGCAGATGTTCCAGCGCCAGGCTTGGTGAACAGAATGCTCTGGCTCACAGAATGCACAGGCTGTGAAGAATCAACGCCACCTGAAGACAACAGTAGAAAGCAGGAATGCTTTGTACTTGCACAATTACACAATAAAAGCAATTACATTTGATTTCACAGTAACTACAAAAATAATACAGTACTTCAAACAAGTTTATACAAAAAAGTTGAGGTTTTTTTTTATTAAATATAATGTTAAAACTCCATTAAAATGAACAAACTGCTCTGACAGCTAACTGCAGAAAAGGAAAGCATGATATAGTAAGATCAAGATTAAGCAAAAGCTAAACTGATCCATTTTTGATCAATCCCCACAACTCCATGGCCTCACAGGTTCCTCTGCCCAGGTAAGAGGAATACACTCCATGTAGGGTAACTCCCTTTCAATATTCCTCCGAGAGATAGGAAACCTGAAAGTCAGCTGTGTAATAGACCAACATTCTGCCTTCCTCACAAGGCTGGTACTTTGCGATTTTGATACTCAATTATGAGACCTATATTCCAAGCAGTTTGTTTCCAATCAACCCTGAGTATTCCACAAAAATTCTGATGTGTTTCAAACATCTGGACCAGATATAATCTCCTTAAAAAAAGTCAAGATTAGTGCTTTCAGAGATCTGACACAGTTCAGTTGAAATTCCTATCAGATAAGGACAACATAACTTTTAATTAAGTTAGCTTTTAATAGGGTCACTCCTTGTTTATGAACTGAAAAAATTCATCATATTGATTCTTTCCAAAATCCTGACAGACAAGCTGTTAAAAATAATGAGGAAATTTGACCAATACTACTTCGCAAACAGAAATTAAGCAAGAACAAAATTCACCATTTGTACTCATTTAAGTTTATAGAATTCACTGAACAATGCACCAGTAATATTAACTTTGTTTCCTTTGCACATATAGCAGCATAGTTCATATATTCCCTGACTTTTCCTTAAGTAATGGGGTTGATATCTGGAAGGACTTTATGGGGAAGTTCAGCCTTTTAGAATGAGCAAAAAGAAGAGGTGGCTTAAAATTATTCCTCTGCTTTTCTAATTCACTGCCAAAAATAACAGCATACATTTTCACCACCCTAATGGAACTTTCATTTGTTATGCAGTTTTCAAATATAATGTTGAGTATACAGACAGCTTTTTCACAAGTGTTATCAAAATCCAAATTAAAATATGTATTTCTTTGAAGTTCATGGACACAGCATTTTCTATTGAAATGTATTTGCTATAACCTCTGCTTCTACACATTATGTCTTGTGGACTCCCCACGAAATCATCAGCACCTGTCAGCAGAAATACTCGTGTCAGGGTAGCAACACAGCTCCCTCAAGCAAGATCTGCAAGACGACAAGAGAAGTTCTTTGCGACATTACTGTGCTTACCTAGGTTTTGTAGCAGAGAGAGTTATTTATGGGGTTATGGTATTTTCCATACTTCAAGTCAATACAGTGATGCTGGCAGCATCAAGCACTGCTGTAAAGCATGCCACATGCTGTAACATCAATGTCACATATTCAAAACCAAAACCAATTTACACCCAGATTAACTGAAAGTGTACTTCCTGCCAAGTACTAGTACCTATTCTCAAAAGTTATCCAAGATATCCTTCAAAAAATGTAACTTTTTCTTTGTAAAAAAAATCCAACCTGCAAAATTATACACTAAACTTTATTTGGTGGCTCTGGAAAGCTCTTGAAAGCCGTAAATAACCAAGACCAAAGGAAACACTTCAACAAAGTTAATCTTAAAAAAGAACACATTGTTAGTAGCTATCATCACATGAGACAAATGTATGGTTATGATAATTATGCTATCAATTTTTTCCTTTTCCTTTGGCAAGTAAGTAGCTTGGACTCTGTCATGTAAGTACTGATTAATTTAGGATGGCATATTTTCGCTCAAGACAAAACTATACTCTAAACTGGTGTTCAGTCCAAGTTTCCCACCAGCTTATCCAGCCCAAACAGGCCATACAACATTCCCACCAACCAATGCCATGAGAAGCCAAGAGCTTTGTCAGGCTGCAATAAACATAAAACCCAATCTCAGAGACACAGTATTTTCTGTTTTTCACCTTCCACTCCTCTCACCTTTAATGGGCACTGAAGTCTTCCCTTGTGCCATTCAACCATGAACATCTCTCATACTAAAAAATGACCAAGTATACCACTTGGTTACAAAAGCCATGTACTAATAAAGCTCTACAGCTAAAAGGTATGTTACAATAAGAATCTGCCTAGCTGTGCAAATTAGCAGTTTAATTCACCTTTTCCTCTACACACCATAACTTGAAGTTTTTACTTAATTTCCAACTTGAGACCTACAGGTAGTAGGCTTAAAAAGCATAGCACCACAGTACCTTCTCAAGTTTTCAGAAGGGATATAAGAACTATTCCTTTTGAGCTGCTACAGCCCCTCCTGGTCTTCCTCCCTCCCCACATCCCAACATAACACGCAATTTCTACCTTAAGATTTACCACCTCCCTGCAGTTAGGAAGATAGGATGCTGTTGAAAAACAAATTTTCCGTATCTCAGCTACAGTCCTTCCTCTTTTTCCAACTACACCTATATTAGCAGATTTACAGGGTTATAACCTACATTCCTACAGAACTGGGGCAGCAAGGACTTTAAATCCTGATCCGACATAAGGGGAAGTATGTGAATGAGATCAAGAAATTAAAGAGTTTCCTGCTCAAGCAGACAGCCTATGATTACAGGACAGTGGACTAGGAAGCAAACCCCGACCTATACCCACAGAAGGAATTCTCTATCTCACCCTTCTCAGGGAAGAGTCCACTAAAATTTAGGCATCCTGGCTGACATCCACACTGACTGGAAAGCACCAAGAAAAATCAGAGTGCACCAACTTCAGTTGAAATAAGCTGAAAAAAACCCCACCAAAACCCACTAAGGAAAGCTACTGAGCTAGAAAGACAAAAAGCCTAAATAATATAAAGTGTGTTATTCACACAGCACAACACCATTTCTGGACATATCTATACCAACACTGGTTTGCTGAAATATAGAATTTAAAACTAGAAGAGGGTATTTTTGCTAGATGAAACTAGTTTAAACCAGAAAAGCAGAAATATATTTCTTTTCTACATTACTTGTACTCCCTAAAGCAAAGAAAATTATCCTCACTGGCTGCTATTTATCAAAACAACTCAACTTCCAGCAAAAGATTCCTCTTAAAATAAATTTCTTTTCTTCTTAAGAAATCTCAGCAAGCTTCACTGAAAATACCTCAGTGATTTTAGACAGTGGCTGCTGAAGTTTTTGAAAAAGATTTTTGTTGCAGTTCTATGCCCTTAGTACATGACATACAGCAGCTCAGGGCTTTGATCTTAATAATATCAGCATTTTGGGGGCTTTCTAAGCCTCTACACAAATTGTTTTCTTTAAAAATCCAATTGTAAGTCCAAGGCTTAGAGTTTCTCTGATTCAAGTAGAAAACAATTCAGAAATTACCAAACTTTTGAAAAGTTCATGCCAATCTAGATTTCTTAAGTCCTGATTAAACATAGATTTTATTAAAAAAATGGCATTCTTCTATAGAAAGAACACTTCATTTTCATCACAGAGAGCTTTCAGTGGTCACTGGCTACACAAAACTGCTATTGAAAAATACATTAAGACAGTATCCTGAACAACAGTATTGGTAAGATTTGCTTATTTATAATTTGAGGGTTGTAAGGGGTCTTCTTTCACAGCACATCAGCAATAGCAGGAAACTGTCTTATTGGCACTCTGACTAATAGTAGTACACTGTATCAAAATTTCTTTACATGGAACACTCACAGAAAGCACTCTTAGGAATTCCAGTAAATTTTCTTTTTTCCCCAAGCAGCTTTGCTAAAAACTATATACAGAAAAGACTGAAACAGTTTTCCACCATTTTCTTCCTGGAGAACAGTAGGGAGGATTAAATATTCAGAAAAATTACTTCTTACAAAGCACTTCTCATTTCTTTAAATTCCTTGTGTGTTGGACTCAGACACTTTCCAAGGACATACAAGAGCAGGCAAATAATTTTCAAGATCCAACTCCTTTTCTGAAAGGCTGCCAACAATTAGAATACGATATAGGAAATTACTTCATCTGAGAAAAAGACAAATGCACTGGAAATTTAAAAAGCGTTATCAGTGTTGCAAGAAGTAAATAAATTATGCCAGGATGAAACTATTACTATTTTAAAATTATATTTATTATATACTCATATTATTTTATCAGTAATTATTACAAGCCAGGTGTTGTAGCAATTGTATTTTTAACATATTCTAGCCAAAAACTTAAAAAAAGTCAGATATTATTGGATGCAGTCTGTTTACCCCCCGACCTCAAAAATGGTGTCTTTAGAATTTTGTAATAAAACAGCCCGGCTCTTCCTTCAGCCTACTACTGGCTGCTATCTTGATTTGCTCCTTTCCAGTCAGTAAATACAGAATCACTTGTGTGCTAGGGTTATACCAGGATTCAGAGGGAAGAGAAAAAAGTTATTCTCCATATAAATCAGTTCCACAATCCAGTCCAAAGCACGGGGCATGCTTATCTCAGCAGTTTTGCAAGCTCAGAAAGAGTTAAATATGGTTTAAGTAATTATGCCTGCAGTCTGGCAAACAAACCAGGTATTGCAATATTACTCAAGTGTAACAGAAACAGTGCACCAGTGTTTATTTTTGTAATTGCAAAGTGTGTACCTATTACACACCACTACCACAGCCAGTTCGATCATCAGCACTTTGAAATTCAAGCATAGTATTACTATTGTGATAAACACATAAATGTATTGGCTTTCGCAAATCATAAGTGCTGCTATGTGGACATAACTGTATGAGTTTTCAGTAACAGAAACAAAGCTTGCTAAAGACACAAGATTAGACAACAAGTTGAAAATGGCCAGAACTTGTGAGCAAAATGGAGTCACATAGGAAAAGAACTTGTAAAGGTAAAAGAAAAGCGGGGGGACAACTTGATATGAGGAAAGCTAGTGCCTGGAAAACATATGGTTAAAGTACTTTCAGCTTAACTTTGGTCGAAGATAAAGAACAATGTTTGTGTTAAGTCTGTGGTGAGATAACAGGATTTAGTGGTCCCACTAAACATGAGTGAATTATTTCACACCATCCTTCTACTTATCAGTTAGTTCAGAGACAGTGCCTCCCAAACATC
>JANHGB010066046.1:0-15656 GCA_026283785.1 Coracopsis vasa | reverse complement strand
CTGGGGCAGCCGACGCGGCGGTGAGTGCGGGCGGGGCGGCGGTTCGCGTCCCGGCTCCCCCCGGAGTCTCCCCGGCGGCTGCACCGAGCGGCGGGTACCCGCCCTGCCCGGGGGTAATGGGAAGCGGGGTGCAGCGAGGACCACCCGGCCGGGGATGGGGCTCCCGGGCGCTGCGCTGCCCGCCGGTTATTGTCAAAGGGCCGGTGAACAATGCGGGGAGCAGCGGCTCGTCCCTGCTCGCATGCCCCGGGGATGGGGGTTCGGGAGGGTCGGAGCATCTCTGCTCCCGCAGGAACTCCGGACCGTGCAGAGCGGCCGCCCGAGCCGGGCAGGGGTGCCCCTGCTCTGGGGACTCCCAGGGCTGCAGCCCGCCCGCCTGGTACTGCCGGCTGGAGAGTGGGGATAGGTGTAAGCGGCTGTGATAGAAAATGTCTGTACGAGGGTAATGTTAGAGCTGGACGATGAATGCAGGGAAAGGGCTGAGTGGGCAGAGCAGTATAGTAAAGTCAAGTCAAATTTCCCCCTGAATCCTGCAGCCAGGCCCAATGGACACTGATGTTGTGTTGGGGGAGCGGGAGAGAGGGAAAAGGGCTCCAGATCTTTCCCCCTCCCGCCAGAGTTACTAGGACTGAGAAGTAGCATAATATAATTAAGCATTAGACAGTCCATGCTGCAACATTTAATCCATTGTTCCTCGCACTGCCTTCTGCCAGAACAATTCTCATCTGGACAAGAGAAGTATAATTGAACAAATAGTTCATTTCCCTGGCCAATTGCATCCATGGTCTATCCCCTGAATCTGCTGCTGTCTGGCTGCAAACACAGCAGCATCCTCGGACAGAAAGAGAGAGCTGGGACCCTCTGGTGAGGCTCTGAACAGCCACTCAGACCCAGCAAGAGCAAGCTCACCTGAGTTGTTCTTAAGGCAGCAGCAGGTTTGCTCCCTGATCTCTGGTCCTCTTAGCTTCCTTGTGGGGAGTGTGAAGAAGATAAATAACAGGTGGCAATGCAGGTCCAGCATACAACTAGAAGATGCTATGTGTGGTTCAGGCAAGTCCTCTCCTTTCTGTAGTCTCTTAACTTTCTCTTTACCCTGGAGGATAAAGGATTTGGGGCTGTTTTGAGGTGGTGATGCTGTTGTGTTTGCCAGCCTGCCCTTCAGTGTGTGCCTGTGGTGGCAGGGTGCCCTGCAGTGCGCTCACATGCATGCACAGATGGAGAAGTGCATGAGCCGATGCTCCTGCTCTTTTCCAAGAGGGGTTGCAGCTGCATCATGACCTCCTTGGCACATGCTTGGCCGGAGGCTGCATCCTTTCCTCTGGAATCTCCTACTGGTTTGCAGCGCGCAGCAGAGCTCAGTGCTTGGGGATACACAGATGTATTGTCTGCACTGCTGCGAGAAGCGCTTAGCACTGGGAAGCTACTGCTTTTCCTTGCTTCTGGAGCTTCTCTTTGCAAATGTGCATCATACAGCTTTCCCCTTTCTGTTCTTTCTCGTTTCCTCTTTCTTCTTTGTCTGTAGATTGCCACCTCTCCCACTTCAGCTTCTACTTCATCTTTTCCTGCTTAATCCATTCTTTCACCTCAGTTTCTTTCTCCCAAAGTAGACCGTGTCCTCTTCAGCCTGCTCCTCTCAGCACTGGAGAAGCAGCCCAGCCCCTCATCTCAGTAGGAGTATTCCTGCCAACTGTTTACAAAAAGTAGCACAATACTCAGACTGAACACTGACATAATTACATACCCAGCCAGAGAGTGTAGTAAATAATACTGCCTTTCAAGCTTTTGCCCAGTGGTGAGTCTTTTGCCATCTCTTTTGCCCACGGGCTAAATGTATTATACTTGGCTTGTATTTACTTATATTCTGGAAACACTAAGTCACTGCGCAGATATATGGTATCAAAGGGGATGTACGTTGATGTCTTGCACCATGTACACTTACTGTGCCTGTATGCATCCTGTGCCTGAATATGCATCATACAGCTCTGCTCCTGCATTCAGGCTTTGGCAGTCATGCTTGGCAAGTGTGAGCGCTGTCAGCGAAGAAACGATTGCTGAGGTGTGGATATTGTTCCATCAGTGAAGGAAAGACGGCTGTGAGGTGAAGGTCAAGAGCACCAGCAGAAGGCACAGAGCTTGGCTAGCCGTGTCTGCACTGGTTAGGGTGCTGGCTAGTTTTCCAAAGATGAGTGTGATTGATCGCAGACTGTGGGTACTGTCAGCACGGTTGTATTTCCAGTTGTGCTTGTGAGCCTGAGTCTGTCTGCAGTTGCTTTGATTGTGAGTCAGTCTGTCTGCAGTTGCAGTAGCTGTGAATCAGTGTCTGCCTGTAATTACGTGGGTGAATCAGTGTTGGCTTGTTACACTTTGAGTGCAAATGGTTTCCCATAGCGGTTGTGGGTGTGAATCACTCTACAATCCCTCTGGATGTGTTTTTTGAGTAGAGAGATGCAACACTGGGATTAATTTTGTTTTGATGAGGAAAAACTGTCAAGCAGCTTCTCGTTTTGAAAAATTAAAGCTGAGTTGGGAGTTGGGCACAGAGCTTGTTCCTCTGTTACCAGCCTTCTACTGAAGAGATCCAGTTTAAGGCTTGCTCCCAAGGTTTCCATGTTGATTTGAACCTTTAACTCCTTTAAGTTGTGCCGCTGGTCCTGGGTGTCCTCTTCTGCTGGCATCTCTTGCAGAGCTGCAGACAACGCATTTGGTAACCATCACGTGTGCCTCATACCTTATATGTGTGGCACATTCATGGGAAGGTTGTTTATGGCTTGTGCAGTGTATGTGTTTGTGGGGACAAGCTACTGTGTGTGCCCTCAGGTAGGTAAGCACAAACATTTTCATGCTAGTGAGTTGAAGACTATGTGGTTCCTTTGCCATATGCCTCTTGCTGTGAGCCAGAGCTATTTCTCTAAGTAGATTGTAAACAGCAAGTTTGATTCAGGTAGGTGGAAGCACTGCTGCCTGTCTCTTGTTCGTGCAAAACACTGTAGTAGCTTCTGGCTTTCAGCAGCATCTGTATGGCATAAAGCAGTGCTAAACTGAAAGGCAGGTCAAAGAAATTCAGGCTACATCAGATGATGGAAGCAGAGCACTTGCCTCGGTCCAGGCTAACAAACCAAGCATCCCCTGTGCTGGCTAGTGCAGGTGGAGTGTGATGCTGGCATGGCTGGACTGCTTCCAGGACACGCTGGCTCGGGTGTCTCTGCCTGTGTTGTGCAGTGTATGCCTGCACCCCAGTTAGCTCATTTCAGAACAAAGAGATGCAAACAACCAGTAGGACAAGGGTCTTGTGAAACACCATGGTATCTTATGCCACCATTTTCAGGCTTCCAGATGAATCTTGGCTACTCATTGTCGCCGCTGCCCTCAAATAAAACGAGTTTTATTCCAAGGGACCATTCTTTAAGCTGAAGAAGTTGAGAACTGAAATAAAACCCCTCCAACAGGGACACAGGGTAGCGTGTACATTGACTGCATTTACTGCCGCTGCACTGAGGGCTTGCTGGCTGCCTGTATCTGCAGAGAGAGCTTGGAGCTTTACCCAAAGACGTGTTAAAAGGGGCATAGCTGTGATCATCACAAGGCTGGTGTGCTCATGGAGGGTCGGTAATGGCTGGACAGAGCACAGCCTGTGCAGTCTGGATGATTTTGGAATCACTGAAGGATGTCAGAGGACCTCTCCTGATGCCTGGGACCTGTTTTGCACAGGCTGTAGTGCGATGAGGAAGGGCTTTAAGGAGCATTTTGTGCTGTGCAAGTGCACCTGACTTTGGGGGTAGATATGCAGGTGTTATGAGGTCACCTATAGTGTTATAGCTCAGATGTGTTACTGTGCAGGTGGATGGATGTGCTTGTCATCCACAGGGTCAAGATCACCCTCTTATCCCTGCATGGAAGTGCTTGTAGCTGGGCTCTTGCACTGAGGCTGCCTCTAATTTCCCGTTTGTTTTCCAGCTGCTTCCCAGCATCAGCTCCTCATTGCACAGCCCTCTCTGAGATACCTCGTTTGGCAAAGAAGTAGAGCAGCTGCAGGGGCTGGGGGCTGAGTGAGAGCTCTGAGAGCTCAGCACTCCTTCAGCTGATGCCACTGGTGTTGGTTCATGGTGTCTGGGCATGCTGACCTACTGACACTGCAGGTACACAGCATCTCTGGGTGCAGCGATGGGGTAAAAATGCCCTTTGGGCTGCTTCATGAATGCCGCCTGCATTATTAGACTACTGCTGAGTGAATCAGATTGTTCCCTTGGCTGTGCGTGTTCCAAGGAGGCAATAATTTGAGAGAAGTACTGATGTGGCTCTCACGAGCGAGCACAGGTGGGTTTATGTCTTTTCTTTCTTCATTCCCTTTCTGATGCTTGCTGTTCTCCCAGGTTTTATTGCAAACTTTACTTTTCTCCACCTCCAGAGCTCTATCTGTCTTTCCCTTGTCAGCAGCAAGCTTGTGCTAATCACTCATTCCTAAGAAGGCATTTCAGAATATCTAATCCTCATAGAATAAGGTTTTATGAAAAGATCAAGCTCATTATGACAAGTCAGGAGGTACCCTAGTAACTGTGTTAACTTTGGGTACCACGCTGACCCAGAAGGGGTCATCACTCTCTTGGTTCCCAAACCCACCTCAGTAGGAACAGGGGCTGGAGCATGTTAGTGTCTTGAGGACAGTAAAGGTTTTCCAAATCCTCATTCCAAAACTGCACATCCAACAGGAAGGCTGTATTTCTGGGGAGTGTTGTTATGCTATGATGCTCTGGAGATTGGACAGACTGAGTGTGTTGGAAAGGAGTGGGTATGTTTATGATGCCTTTAGTATGTGGTTATAAAGACACCTGCCAAAATCCAGAGTGCACAGAATTGTAAACCTCAAGTATTGCTGGATTCCAGCTGCAAAGTGTTAGCTGGGCTCCTTAGAAAATCTGCATTGGATTCAGCTGTGGAGGTTACCAGCAACTGCAGAATTAGTGATGAATGCATTCACTAACTGTGCCATTAAGAAATGAGCAATGGACAGATGGAGGAAGGAAGTGCAGAGCTCTTTTGAACACGTACAATCTCATAGGCTCCATCTTGCATAGGCGTAGATGAGAACCAGAAGCTAGAGAGTGATGTTCTTTACCTTGTGTGAAAGAGGGGTCAGTCTGAGTGGTATCACTTTTCTGAGCATATAAATCTTTGTATTCTGCTTGTTTTCTTAACGGATACTGTGCTTGTTTCCTTCCAACAAGATCTAGTAAGAAATCTTGGATTTTTTTCTTCTTTGAGACTATTGCCATCCAATTAACATTCCTAAACCCTCACTCGTTTACATGCAGTTACATGTGTGTTGCCTGCATCCTCCCTCCCCTTCCAAGAGGATCAGGGATCCCTGAAAGTATTCAGCTCAAAACATGGTCTGTTTCAGTGCCTTCCTGAGAGGTAAGTGACAGCTGAATAGCATTTTGCTTAAGCACCTTCTGCGAGGGCAGCACCAGTTCATAGTCCAGGCTAGAGCAGCACCAGTTTTCCTTTCCCTGGGTGTTTCCATTCCCTTCCTTTGCTCAAGATGGTGTTGCACACCAAGGGACCCCTTTCTCCCTGCAGTAACTGCTGTGGGGCAGACAGACCTTTGCAAGGTTGACTCTTCTGTGCTGCAATCTAAGGAGCTCCATTACTGGGCTGTTGAAACCAGGACTAGATTTACAAGCCTGCCAGCCCAGAAACCTTTTTGTTACAGAGGCTGTGTGGCCAGTAGCTATTAGGCTGATAAAGCCCTTGCTCTGGCTGATATTCTGTGTGTCCCTGTGGTTGGTGCTTGGCCTGAATGAGCAAAAGCCCCAGGAAAGGGGAGAGGTGATACTGAGAGCTGTTGTGCTGTGAGGACCACACTAGGCTCTGGCTACGGGGAGCTTTGGAAGATCCCTTGAACTGTAGGAAGGATGAAGCCACTTCCTTTGCAAAAGCTTCCTTACATCCTTCAGGGAAATACTTTCTGCCTGGCAATAGGGCGATGAGCATCAGTGCTCGAAAGGGGTTGTTCCTTCTGGTGCTGCTGCAGCACTCCCTGGCCAGCCCTGGCTCAATGTCACAAGGCTACCAGGGATCATCACCAACAGTTTAAGCTCCTGTATTGATCAGGAATGTCAACCACAGTCCTCAGGACCCAGTCTGCTTCTGGAATTAAAAGAGGCAAAAACCAGGGAAAATGCTGTGCATCCTCTTGTATCCAGCTCCCTGGGAAAAATACAAGAACGAAAGGAAAATGGTAGGAAACAGTGCCAAGTTATTTTCCATGCTGTGTTGTCCTTCCCGAGTCCCTAAATGCAGCCATAGCAAACCAGCCATGCATGTACTCTCACACCCCATTTGGGGGGCATTCTCTGCACCAGCAAACTGAGCCATTGCTGGCAAAGTAATCACTTGGGCAAGTAGTGAAACAAGATTTTTGCTTCCAGTGCAGGTGTACAGAACTGGTTCTGATGCTTAAAATGAGACCTAAGCATGTACTTAACTTTATTCGAGCAGCCCTGTTATCCTTGGCTAGCACCTTCCTCAATAGAATTATCCAAGTAGAAAATTAGCCCTTCATCTCCATATGATATTGAAGGACAAAAAAAAGGGTTTGGTAAGAATGTGGTTGTTTAGAGCTTCTTGGCACAGACAAGCATATCTTACACACACCTACATGGAAAGTGTGCTTCTAGTTTTTGTCACTGTTCCTGACCCTATCTCTTTCCGAATTATCTTGCTGCTCCATTTTCTGGTCCTCTCTTCTTCATCTGCTCTGTCCCACCTTTGGTGTGCAATCTCCCCAGTCTCTGGTCTCACCAAATCTAATAAAGATGCTCCAAAACGTCCTAGAGAAGTCAGAAGGGTTCCTGCAGAGCCAGAAGGCACCCGCTGCAAACCCAAAGGGTTCTTATTTGTGTGGGTATCTCTGCTCAAAAACTGCTGGCTGGGCAAATTCTGCCAAAACAAACTGTTTATTGAATTCAGCAATTGAATGGGAAAGTGTTGATTTCAGTGAGGTTTTTCAGTGGTGGTGTGGGCAGGGGAGAGGGAAACAGCAGTGGTGGGATTTTGGCTTTTGACTCATGTTTGAAATTGCCTTAATAAAAAAAAATCAAATCCTATTGTATAATTTGCAAGTACAAGTGAAATGAAAGGGAAACGTTGAAAGGAAATCTGTTGAGGAGCTTCTAATTGAAGGAGGTTTGAATTTGCCTTGTAGAAAACATCAACATTTTAGCTGTCCTTCTTGTGATTTGGAATGAGTCTCCCCAAACTGTTGGAATTTCCCACAGAACAGATGTTCAGCCTCTTAATTTGTGCTTCATCAGCAAATACATGAATTTCCAAGACTGCGTGTCCCTTCTCAGCTGGAGGGTGGCAGGAACCAGAGGAGCCATCCCGAATCAGGGCTTGTCTCACCAGAGGTGTAGGTGAGTCTATGCCAGAAGGCTCCTGCAGCCTCTGGTGAGTGTGTGCTCCTTTGGTGTGAAGGCTGCACTTCGCTAGGTAGCATCCTGATTAAATAAGGCCTGAGAACACCTACAAATGATCTCATGCACAAAATTAATCCATGCACTGATAGTTGCAAGGATTTTCAGTAGTGGGGAGGAAGATAAAGGTAACACATCTGAAGTATGAACGTGCTTTATGCAAGGCAAGGTTATTTTTTCCTTCTGTGCCTGCCTTATGTGAACATATTGCCAGAACAAAAGCTGAGGTGGATGGATAAGGACTTGTAGTGTCTGGCTCTTTCCTTCTGCTTTTGTGGCAGCTTATGTCCTATTAGACCTGTACTGAACTAAAAAGCAAGGATCAGACGCAGCATCCAGAAAACCATAGGGCCAAAATGATGTGGGTGACGAGGGTTAGCTAGATGCAGAATCCTGCTTGAGGCTGAGCTCCCAGCTCTCTGCATCAGATTTACGTTGCAAGTTCCTGCCTCGAAGTCTGTGTGAAGAAGCCTCTGCTCACTGAGAGCACTTGCACTGAGAGTTCACCTGCCCTCTTTATCCTGAGCACCCTCTGCAGCTGAGAAATGCCATTCATGTGGTGAGGTTTGGCTTTCAACCCAGCATCTTCTTCCTTCGTGCTGGAAGGAGCTGCCTGAGACTCTGCAATATTGGTGCATATTGAGCAGGGAAATCCAGAAGTCATCTTTGGCTGGCAACAGCATCGTGCCCTTTCTGCAGGCTGTGATCAAAGGGAGCCTTCATTTATGGCTTTGGAGGTGCACACTGGCCATTTATGCCTGGCTACCAAGGTGCCGAGCTGCTGCTGTGCTAAATCTCCTGTGTGCCAGACATGGTGTCGTGCTGGGGAGACATCACGACAAGCTGTATTTATACAGGCTGTTGCTTGGCAGTGCTGTTCCAAGGTGCATCAACATAATGAGATACATAAAAGGGGAAGGTAGTTAAATGTGCAATAACATCACAATAAAAGTAAAACTGAGCATTAATGAAAAATCTGAGCACACAAAGTGCAGCACAGCCGAGCACTCCCACTACCTTGGGCCTCAGTGCCCAAACTTCATAATAATTTCTGGCAGTGTCATTACCACAATTAAATGAGGGCCTAACTGTTCAGAAAAAGATGTTTGGTTAAAAATGGGTCTTGAGGCTTTGTAAGTGGTTCTGCTGTGTGGGTGTCCCCAAGGCAGTGCAGGTAGCAGGGAGCTGGGAACTGCTGCGAGGGGAGGGCAGTGACTGAGAGTATGGGTTCAGAAGGAAGATGGGTGGAAGAACCACCAGTGCTATCATATTGGAAGTGGAGCTCTGCACTTGCTGAAGCACCTGGGAAGCTGCTGGATGCACTGTGAAGATGGGGTGAGGGTTTGTAAGTGTATATACATGAGTGGCTCTGATCCCATGTTGGGACTCCCCCAGGGCCAGGGCACTGCAGGGGATGCTGCTGCCCTTGGTCCTATGGGGGTCTCTGGGATTTCAAGTACAATTACCCCAGCAATACAGACTGCTGGTTAACACGGATTAACTGCTGCAAATAAATGAACTGAGCAGATTGCTTCTCTCCTAATAAATAAAACCTATTTTCTCTTCTCTTCTTCCCCTCTGTGCCCACCCTGGCAGGTTTTGGAGGCTTGTGTGACGGTCACTGCGCGCTGACACCATGGCGCTGAGGCTCCCAGGAACGGGCTCACTCTCCTTTGTTACCCTTGGAGTCCTAGTCCTGGTTTTGGCTCTCCCTGCTGATGCTGGGTAAGGTGGTGAGCGCTAAGGCTGTTGGCCAAAGCTGCAGTCCTCTTGCTATACTTATGTATCCCAGGTTCAGTACCTGTGTGAAGTGGTGTAGGACAAAGTGCTAAAAAGTGTCTCTGCTGTGTTTGACCCTCCGCTTGTCCCCATCCCCATGCCTTTCACCCCAGGGGCTGTTCAGTCCCTCACGGCTGAGCTGACTGATTACATAAGTGTTATTTGAGGTCCTCTCACTAAGGACAGTTGTCAGCATTGTTTGCAACAAAACCAGTTTTCAGATTTGGCCTCTTCACGATTCACTCTGGGCAAGGACTCGGAAGGGAGATTCCCCCCCGTTTAATTTCTGAATACTTTTAAAGAAAAGAAAATGGAAGTGCTTCAGTTGTTGGGCTTTTTGTGGTACACTTGATGGTGCTGCAGCATGGGGCAGGACTCTGGCCAGCCCTGGCTGGGCACTCTGCACTGTGTCCAGGCTATCCCAGCACAGGGAATGCTGCTGCCGGCCTCTGGGATCTGTCAGGAGAAGATAAAAGCCTGTTAGCCTTTGGCAGGCTCTGCAGCCCTCCTCTACATCCCACTGGAGCCTCTGCTGAGGCTTGGTGAGCTCAGAGAGCCCTTCAAGGAAGGGAAGCAAAGATACCATCAACACAGCCACGGGGGGGATGAGCTTTGCACAGAGGGAGAGAAATGCAAATAACACATGACTCCTATGAAAAACTTGGGAAAGCCTTTAGAGCAGCAGGTATGGCCATTGAGGTGCTGCTGCTGAGTTACAAGTCCAGCAGCAACCAGGTATTTCTATGCATGAAATATAATGTCATTGCTGTCACTCATACTTCACCCCTCTGCATGGAGCTGTTTGCCCACATGCATGCTCCTGCCTCGTCCTGCCCACCGCACTTCACCTGCTTGGATATAACTCTGCATAAGGAAATGCTTCCCAAGCATGCCTTGACATGCCTCTGCCTTCCCCAGTGCTGCCCTTTTGCTTCCCATCACATAGTCACTGATGCTGCTGCTCCCTCCCTGCCTGCCATGTGGGTATCCCTCTGGTCCACAGGAAGGTTTGCTTCCTAAATTGCATACAAGGGGCCCTTGTTTGGAGCTGGTGTGCTGATGTGGCAGCCAGCTCTCCAGAGAGCATGTGCACAGGGACCAGCGGTGAGGTAATGACTTTTCCTCAAGCCTATCCTAATTAAATTTGCTGTAAATCTCTGCCTTCCCTGCCTAAAGGCTTTTAATTATCTTAAAACCATGATCCCCATATGCCTTTGGAGTTCCTTTACACCTTGCTACAGGGCAGCTTTAGCTTGATGTTAAGGTTACAAGTGAGCTAGTCCAGACCTTGGCTGGACTGGGGAATTAGCCACAATCAGTGCCAGTCAGAGGTGCTGCCTGCACCCTTACCTCGCCTTGCCCGTGCTGCTCTTTCCTCCTCAGTGAATCCCATGCTGCTCACATTGAAACCTCAAATGTCAGGCTAAGTAAAACGGCTTTGAAATTTGTAAACTCATTTTTCCCATCACCGCTGAGCCTCCGCCAGGAATTCCTTCACAAAAATCTGTCCTCCCGCTCTTTATATTGCGGGTGATTTTTAAAGATAGCTTATAAAACATTAATGAATGAGCTTTCATGAGCACGGTAGCTATTCATAAGTTATAGATGGTTATATACCCATCAGCAGACACCGGTACAGATTGCTTTTAAGCGTGACGTCTATTGAAAGCTGTTACAATTGAAAGTCACTAATTACAGCAGGCATTTGTTATATTCTTCAAAATTCTGCTTTTCTGCTGGGAGTTCAGCTATTTCAAATATTTCAAGTCCAGATGAAAATCAAAACCAGTGTTTTGATTGGAATGCAAAATCCTGAAGGCAGTGATGCAGTTTGGAATATCAATGGTGGTTTGATGGTTTTGATCTGACAAGTGGCATTAGGGTTGAAATGGGTGTTTTCCCTACCATACCTCACTACCCATCCCCTATGGGAACTGCAGTTTAAGCAGTTTATTGCCCTCTTAGGCTCTTATAAAGCCAAGCTTACTGGCTTGACCACTTCTCCTATGCTACCAGGTATTGGTTTGCTAAAGCCAGAGGCTAAGGAGCCTTGTGAGAGATGAGATCCAATCCGTGGAGAAGTAAACCTCAAGCACTTGAAATGCAATTTCCCAGAGTGTTTGGTTATTGATGCCAACGCAAATTAATGTCAAAATTGCCCAAAATGGAATATTTCAATTAGCTGCCACATGCTGTATAGTATTGATTCAGCCTGGCTCTAAAAATACTCATACCCTGCTCTCGATTTTTCCTCTTTTGCTAGAAAACACTTTTTGCTTTAATTTATCTTAGACAAGCGGGGATTTCTGCTGGGAGAACATTCTGATAGAGAACTCCAAGCCAGCTCTGCTACTTGTCACCCTACTGACCCTTCACAGGGTATTTACAAATAGACCCGTAGTGTCATGGGCGATGAGTCTAACCAGATAGGATGCAGCAGGATTAAGCTTTAAACTCTATAAATGATATTCCTCTTTCTGTTTGGTTTTCTGTTTGCTTGGGGGTTTTTGGTGGGGATTTTTAGTGGATTTTTTTGGTTTGGATTTTTTTTTTCCACATCAATTACTTCTTGAGCATGTTTAAAACAGTGGCTGCACACATCAACTGGAGCAAGAGAAAGGGGCAGGAGAAGGAAAGAGGTGGAAGTGTTAGAAACCAACAATTTAGGGGCTTCTCTTGTCCCAGCTGTGGGGAGTGTTCCTTCAGTCTATCATAGGTGCCTTCCCTGGCAATTGCATCTACATCTCACACCACCAGAGTGTCTCTAGTTTGCTGTGTCTGTGGTCTTCATATGGGCAGTGCTCCCCCATCACACATCTCTCTGTTTAGTGGCACAGGGCTGATTTGCTGGTCCGGCTACCTGGTACCATTGCTGAGGATCCCTCTGCTCTATCAGCCTTTCCTGCCTGGCCTTCCTCAGCCATCCTGCTGCCTATTTGTGCCTCTTAATCTCTTTTTGGCCTCATTGGTCTCTTTTATTTCCTCTTTCATCTTCCTTGCAATCTCTGCATCTCTATAGATTTTTCTTTTGTTTTTCTCTTACTTAATCTCCTGCTCTTCCATTTGTTTTGGTCCTAACAGCAATTTCTGCTGGGGAAAGCTGTGCTTACAGCCACAGCGCTGGTACTTTGTGTTATGTGAGATCTCTTTCTGAGGAAAGCCAGTTTCGGAAGCATTCTCAGGCTCCTTCTCTGTTGATTGAAAGGGAGATGAGAAATGCAAATTATTTGCAAATATCAAATCAAATGTATTATCTGTGCCCCTTGGGCTTGCAAAACTGCATTGAGGATTTTGTTTATGGAGATCAGCTTTTCTTGAGAAATGTACTACTTATTTTAGTCCACCTGGGACAGCAAATGCCCCGAGGAAATCATCTTCTTTGGAGGATTCCAGGCTTCTTGCATTGAGCAGAGTTAGGAACGTGAGAACTCGTTTGGTTTCATTGCCTTATGAACATGCATGCCCCACTGCAGCACAGGCTGGAGCATGAGCTGACATCCCTTCATTTCCAGCAACTGCTCAGAGCATGGAAAGAGTAGGTTTCTCTTCTGATGACGTTTTTATCTCCTTTTTTCCCCTTTTACATGCCAGGCTTTCTCAGAAACATGTTTCAGACGTTGTCGATGACAGCAAAGACAACATCACCATTTTCACCCGCATCCTGGACCGGCTGTTGGATGGATACGACAACCGCCTCAGACCCGGACTCGGAGGTTAGTTGGGATGGACAGATGATGTTTTCCACAGCTGTGTAGCTTTAGAAATGAGAGGCTGCACAGAAGACTTCTTATGAGGGCTGATGCTGCCAGGGGAGATCGGTTCAGTGCCAGAGTCTGTTGCCAGTTTCCCTATTTTGAGTCTGTGCTACCTTGTTTGGTGGTTTGTAAGATGAGAGGTACAAGTCTGACTCCTGTGGTCTTCTATGACATTACATTGATAGGCCTGTAGATGGAGCAAATATAATTAAACTTATTTCTGCTTTTATAGGCATTACTCCTTCAGAAATGATGATATTACCAGTTTGCAGGACCTTCAACTCGTCCTGTTGGTTGTTAGTCAGTGGGCTTTGCTACAGAGCTTCTATCTTGACATCTTCTCAGTTATTTCCCATGTAGCTGTCACCTGGCAAGCTCTTCTGTGTGTGCTGGTCTGGGCACCAGGCAGTCAGCCAGGCTTTGCTGTCCCCTGAGCTGCTTTTAACGCTGCTGCTATCAGAGCTTCTGCTGCTGACTTTGTCTCCAAGCACCTACAGTTGTTTAAGGTGCTTTAGAAAGCAAAACCACAGTAGTACCCTCCCTTCCCAATGCTTATGGCATACATGTAGTGGGATGTAAGGGGGCAGAAGCAACGGGGAGATGTGTGGGGAAGACAGACATGAGCTTTCTTAGTGAGATGAGGGAGTCATGAGCTGTGTGGTTTCTTGGTGCACTGTTGTCAAGGAGTGTTGCTGCGGCAGAGATGATGACCCCTCTCAGGTGCTGGCAGCTGTGTGCCATGGGGGCTGCTGGGGTGATGTCCCTACACTGCTCTGAGCTCTCCTCCTCGGCTGCAAAGGTGTGCAGCTGGACCATGGTTCCCACCCAAAGCTGCAGTCACTGTGTGCTCCACTCTTCTGGAAGGTCCTGCTGCCAAGGGAAGTTGGGAATGAGCTTTCCTGATCTCTTGCATGTTGATGGCTGCTCCGGTGATACAGTGCTAGCCTGGAATTGCCCCCACCATTCCTCTTGCTGTCTCTTCCCAGTCCCATGTCCACCTTCTCCCCTGCCAAAGTCCAGGAGCACTTTGATCCCAAGCAGAAACCATGCAAAGTACAGGAAGGAGGGCTTTTCCAGTGAGCACCTCACCTCCAATGGGCTGCTAGGACCCAAGCAGGAAAGGGTTACTGTGTCTGCATAAGCCACCCATCAGTTTTATTGCTTTTGTTGCTTGTTTCTTTCCCCCAGAATTAACTGCAGTCCTGCTAATAGCTTTGCTTTCTCAAGTCTCCCCAATGGCTGTATTGATTTAACTGAAACGAGTTCTGAAAGGGGACTGAGAGGGCATTTATGTTCACCATAGCCTTGATTGCAGACAACCCCATGCAAAGTATTAACAAGAGGAGTCCCAGGAGCCCCTTGCTGGGGAAGTTAAAACCTTTGTTGGAATATCTCTACTCTGTTGCTTTAGATCCTTTAATAACATGTTTAACATAATAAATTGCCTTTGTCTGAACCAGACATTGCATGTTTAAAGACTGCTTTCACCTCTGATCCCCCCACATGGAGCACTCCTCTGGACTCAGGAGAGAAGTTGTAACAAGGGCTACAGGTTTTGGGGGCTCTTGGCTGGTAATGAGTTGTCCTCTGTATATGTATATGGGGCAGCCTGGTGAGCCAGGCTTTCCCAACTATAGCTGGACCTGTTTACTGCAAGTCTTTTATTCCTTGGAATAGAAGGGCTGTCAGGGCTACTATCAGGAAGAACATTAGAGGGAAAGACTTTTCCCGGTGCTGCTGATGGCCAAAGAAGCAGAAATGGTCCTGCTGCAGACTCCAGACTTAGGGGTTAATCAAATGGCCTGGGGTAATAGACAGCAAGTGATGGTTACATGAGATCTGTGAAAGGGATCGCTTCACTTCAAATCAGCAGCTCTGCTGCTGTGTGATTCAGGGTGTATTGGTTTTCCTGCGAGAGCACTCGGCAGTCCCTGTAGACCCAGCCCTGGCTCTCCCCATTTCCATCAAGAATATCTTCCCTTTGCTTTTCTGAAGGTATCAGATGAGAGCACCCATTAGCACCACGCAGTCCTGCCTTGGCGTCTGTGGAAAGGACAGATGAGGTGGTATTGTACCCACACACACAATAAGTGTCTAAATGGTGGGTCACCAGGACACGCAGCCCCCTTTCTCACTTTCCTTGCTCTGTATGAGACAGGTCCCCCCAAAACACTGGGTTGGGGTATGGAGGGCTGCAACACCTCTCAGGGCTGTGCAGTGCTGTGTGTGCCCGGGTGCCTGCCCCCAGTACTTGGCAGAGCCATTTCCTTGTGCACTGGGAACCGAGCAGTGTTTGTTTAGGCTTTGGGAAAAGAGACTGTGTAAGCAACAGAGTGTTGATGTGGTGACTTCTCCCCTCAAGATAGCCTCTTTGTATTTATTTTCTTATCCCCTCTGTTTTCACCATCTGCTGCCACCCACTCTAATAGCTCCCATGCCAGAGCTCTTCTTCCTACAAGGATGCTGCAGACACAAACTGAAGCAAACCGGTGACAAGGCTGCTCAGGGGTGCCCGGTGCTGCAGAGCCAGGTTCCAGGCAAGGGTATTCCCGTGCCTTGCTGCTGCTGCTGCCTTCCGGGGCTCTCCAGCAAGGAGTCCTTGTAGTCTTGATGGCAAGTAGCGGTTTGTGAGCAGACTCCAGGATAG
>JANHGB010066043.1:0-19663 GCA_026283785.1 Coracopsis vasa | reverse complement strand
AAAGGCAGCACATCTGCTGGGGTCAGTGGAGTATTGCCAGTTGTATCAGCTGAGGACTTGGCCTGAAGGATGAATAGGGGAGGGAGAGCAACCTGCCGCCTCCCAGACCACAGGGCTGCTTGTGGCACCGTGCTCGGATCTGCAGTCTCTGGCAGACCCAGGGAGCCTGAAGGAATCCATCGCTGAGTCTCATCTGGGGTTTTCTGTTGGTTTGGGGTTCTTTTCCTGTTTTTTTCTCTTTTCTTTTTCACTACCGCCTTAGTTTGTGGCCTGTCTTTTTGTGCTTGGAAAGAGGAGTCTCGCTAGCAGGGTGGGTTGGTCGGATGGCCCCACGCATGATCGTGTGCTTCCCTCTTCTCTGTGTCGAACGGGATGCGCTCGCCTGATCTCCCAGAACAGAGACTTTGAACAATTTGTTGTTTATATGATGTATTTATTTTTACTTGTGTTTCATGTCATTTTTTAAAAAAATAATAAATTGTAAGTTGGTATAACTGCCTGGTGGCTCTTTCATTTGTTTTTGTAAAATACAGGTCAAAACTAACCAGCTGGTGTGGTTTGAAGTGGAGCAGAGCTGGGTACGGGCATCTCTTCAAACCCCAGGTGCCCAGGCCCAACAAGGAGCTGTGCCCTGCTACCTGCAGTGGCATTTGGAATCCACTGGTACCTCTGCAGCTGCCCAAGCGAGTACCCCACCGGAGCCTGCTCCCTCTGGAAGGGAGGGAGGCTGGGGGCATGATGTCCATGGCAGGGCTGGATGCTGCTGAGTGTTGGAGAACCATCTGTGGGAGCTCACCACTTCCCTTCTCTGTCCTCTGTGCTCATTATTGCTGCTGCTAACAATGGTCATGAAGGGCCAGGGGAAAACAAGGAGAATAAATATTCTGCAGGGTGTAAATAGCTTTGAGTCTTGGAGCCGGTGCGGGCTGCGTGCCCTGGCCCCAGCGTGCCCTGTGGGGCGCATGGAGGGGACTGGCAGGTTTGAGGTAGTAACAGCGAGGCGCTTTGTGCACAGGGAGCTGAGGCGTCTCGGGGCTGATCCTGTGAGCGAGAAGGGCCCCGGGCAGAGCCGGGAGGGAGCAGCGGACGGCCCCGGCTCCATTGCCCCTCACAGGGGCTGGCGGTGCCGCCGCACCCGGCCGCTCTTGCTGTCTGATGGGTGCTGCCACTTCTGGTGCCAGGCTTTCTGCCGCTGCCTCTCCTGCAGCCGCAGGGCGTTGCAGTAGACATCCAGGCTGGTGCCCGGTGCCCCCAGGGCCCGCGGGAAGCCCTTGTAGCCGGGGTGCAGGTCAATGCGGGGCCGGGGGCTCTGGTGGGTCCCTCCCAGCTCGGCTCCCTTGCTCCGTTTGTAAGGTGGCAGCTCCATGGCCTCCTGCCTGATGACGCGGAGGCTGTACCGGATGAGGGGCCGGGAGAAGGAGCGCTCCATCGCCTGGCACTCGTAGGTGCCCGCATCCTCCGGAGCCAGCTGCCGGATCAGCAGCCCCTGCTCCAGCACTGAGAACTGCCCGTTGCTCCTGACCTGCGGCAAAGGCAGAGCACCGTGGGTCAGTCCATGGGACAGAGCCCCCCCCCCGCGCCTCGTCCCACTGCCGTGTCCCCTCGTACCTCGCTCATGCCCGTCTCCTCGCCGTGCCGCACCAGCCATCGCACCGTGGTCTGCGGGGAGCGCGCCAGGCACTCGAGGAAGGTTGAGTTCTTCTCCACGCCAAACACCAGCTTCTCCACAGCTGCGGTCCCTGTGCGGGACAGGGCAGGGGAAGGGTGAGTGCCCTGCGTGGGAGCTGGGTGTGTGACAGGCGGGGAGGGAGGGGAGCACGGAGCACCCAGCACAGGCTCTGCGGTGGACACTGGGGTCCCAGCACCGTGCTGGCCCTGGGCAGAGCTGGTGCCTGCAGCGGGCTCCCCGGGGAGGCTGGGGCTGGTGCTCACCCTCTGCGGTGTCCTGGCACTGGCTGAGCGGGTCAGACTTTAGCATGTCCTGGCAGCGGGCACGCCTGTGGGGCAGCAAACAGGGCTGTGGGACCCCTCATGGCAGAGCAGCCAGGGAGGAAGGAGGGCAGGGGGGGCGATGGATAAAGCTTGCCCTTCCCTGCTTCAAGCACCATCCCTTTGCATGGGAGCAGCAGGGCTGGTGTGGGTTCACATTCACCTCTTCTCGGTGAGCACGTGTGGGGCGCAGGTCCTGCTGTCCCAGGTGCAGTAAGGGTCCCTGGCCAAGCAGCAGTCGGTGCAGGTTTTGCCGTAGAGCTCGCAGCGGTACAGGGAGAGCTGGATCAGCCCGTGGGTGCTGCTCACAAACAGCTCCTGCTGCTCAGACGAGAGCAGAACCAGTCAGCACCCATGGCTGCAGACTGGGGCAAGCTGCGGAACCTGCCGTGCTGGGGTAGGGGCACTGGGAGGCAGGGGGAGTGCGAGGCAGAGCCCCCCCAGGCTGCTCTGACAGGATCCCATTCCCTAAGCATGCAAGCCCTGGGGCCAAGGCACCTGGGCAGAGGGGCTGGGGCAGGAGGGAGGACTCACCCGCTTCGGAGACAGCTTCATGTCCAGGATGGGAGAAGGCACCTGAAGGGGAAGCAGAGGGTGCTGCAGTCCTGTGGGGACCTCCTGGGTGCCCCAGCCTGACTGTGGGGCTGAGACCTTGGCCCTGGTCCCTGCTCCCAGTTCCGCCGGCTCCATATGAGTAGCCTGGGCTGGCCCTGCTCCATGTGGCCCTGTCTGCAGCCACGCTTTCAAACCTGGGCTCAGCCCCCCCATTTCAGTTCAAGCTCTGGTGTGCACCCCTCTGCCCCCAAGGACTGGATCGGGAGCTGGGAGATGACGTGGCTCCAGTGCTCCTGCTTCCCCTCCATGCTAACAGCACGGGCTGCCACCCGCAGAGAGGCGAGGGACCCAAGAGATGCCAGTGACCTGAGGCAGGAGCTTGAAGGAAGGATGCCAAAGGGTGAGAGGAGGCTGCATGGTCCAGCCCTGGCCTCCCGTACCTTAGTGACGCTGATCTCCTCCAGGCTGATCACTTCGGTGCCACGGCTCCTGCCACCGGCCAGCCCCACCTTCAGGACTTTACCTTCATCTGTGAACGCAGCGGGAGAAGGAGCTGTCAGGGCCGGTGTGCCATGCACTGGCAGCATCCCTGTGCTGATAGCATCCCTGTGCTGACAGCATCCCTGTGCTGACAGCACCCCTCCGGTGACAGCATACCCAGGGCTGCGTGAACTCCCACCTGTGCCGAGGAAGAGCACGTCGTAGTGCCGGTTCTCCATCTCCAGCCTGTGCACCAGCAGGCGCCGCAGCCGGTAAGGAACGTTGACCCTGGCCAGGACGGGCTGGCGGCCCTGCGGGTACACAGGCTCCCACATCAGCTGGTGGGTGCGCATGAAGCTGATCACCTCGTCAGGGAAGTCCTTGGTGGACTGCAGGACAGGGTCGTACGTCTCGCTGGGGCACTGCATGGAGGTATGGAGGCTGCATTAGGGCCAGGCCACTCTGTCCTGCCCCCTCCCACCCTGCTCCCCAGCCCCTTACCGTGCCAGGGCGGGGGTAAGGGACACGGCCCTTGTATTCAACCCAGCGGTAGTCGAATCCCTCCTTGTGTGCGAAGGGGCCGCTGAAGGCAGCTCTAACAGCAGCCATGGAGTAGACACAGACGGCAGAGCCGCTGAAGACACCGCTGTGGGGAGCGTGGGGCTGTCAGTGTCCCTGCTGCTCCATGGGGACAGCCCTGAGCCCACCCCTGTCAGCCCTGGAGTTGTGCATGGAGCCCCTCTGGCACAGCCAGTCCAGCCTGGGCAACTGCTGGCCATGCCAGCACCAAGCCTGGTGGCTTGGCAGATGAATGGGTGAACCAGCAGCAGGGAAAGCAGTGACTTGGCTGGTGGCCCTTCCTGTGCCAGATGGGTGCCAGTCTTGCCCTTCTGCCCATCCAGGGCTCCCCATCTCCCCATGGAGCAGCACTGATGAAGGGCTGGTGGTCTGCACTGCCCCAGGTATGGGGTAGCACAGCCCTGCTTACCTGGAGACCGTGAAGAGCCCAAAGACGAGAGGGTTCTGGGGGTCTCGGGTGCGCAGGAGGAAAACATCCTCTGCAACGAGAGGGGTGGATGTGAGGCACAGGAGCTGGAGCACCAGTACGGGGGATGTAGTGGGCATCCTCAGTGCCAGTCCCACCTCCCTGGGGCACGCTGGGAGGAGCAGCCATGGCAGTGCTGCTCCTGCTGCAGGCTGGGCTGTGCACTCACCGAGCTGGTCGAAGTGTGTCTCGGTGCCGTGGGGGCCGGGGATGGAGCACACCAGGCGGGCCTTGAGGAACGTGCTCCAGCGGTTGATGAGGCTGTGCTTCCCTCCAACGTCATTCTGCAGCACCAACAGCCAGGCTCAGCCCTCTCCGGGCCTCCCCTACACCTCATGCTCCTCCGTCCCCATAGCAGGTCACCCCCAGCCCTGAGCCCTCTGCGCTTTGTCACCCTCATGTCCTGCTGTTGGACCCGGCTTGTCCCAGAGGAGGTGAATCCCACCTGGTGGGACACTCAGCCACAGCCTGCTGGCCTCTGGTGACTGACCTTGCAGACCCGGGCCACCCTGGCATGGATGTGCCGCCTCTCCCACTGCCCGGCTTCCATGGCTGTCTCACGGAAGAAGATGTAGACCTTGTCATCGTGCGGGTTGTAGGTGTCAGGGATGGCGTAGGCACCGACGAATGCGGGCTCTGCAGGGGGAAGGAACAGCACAACGTGTCCCTGTGCCCTGATCTGACCCTATGGTACTGCCCTTGGGAGCAGTGTGAGATGCTGAGGGTACAGAGGGAGCCTCACGGAGCCCCATGGCAGAGCCCCATTCCTGATGCTCAGGCTACAGAGTGTGTGCTGGAGCATGAGTCCCACCAGAGGCTTCATCAGTTCCTCCCCCCAAAGAGGTGAAGAGAACCAGACCACTGAGCTCTGAGACCAGTCCTGGCCCCAGCCTCTCCCCAGCAGGCAGGAGAGCCCCTGTGGCCCCTGTTCCTACCGTGTAGCCAGTGGTCCTGGTTCTGCTCCGTCCGGATGTAGCTCTGCTCGGCCCCATGGACCCAGGTCCGGAAGAAGGCGGCGCTGCTGCCCATGAAGTCACTGGAGGTACCAGAATACAACTCCCCATCTGCGGGTCAGAGGGGTGCTGGGTGGGTTGGGTGCCACTGATGGAGGCTCCCTGGAAGGTCTCCCCTGTGTCCCCGGAGGCGCAGGCAGGGTGGAGGTGGCAGAGCCTGGCTGGGAGCATCCTCCAGACCCGTGATGCAGCACAGCTGCTGCCTGGCCCTTCCTCAGTGCTGGTACAAGGTGGGCAGGCAGCTGCTGCTGCTGCTGCTGCTGCTGCTGCTGCTGCACTCCCCGTGTGTGCGCTGCTCCATCTACACCCACACTTGTGATTCTGTGCAGGAGCCACGAGGTCACGCATTGGGGCAGGAGCAGGCTCTGCAGGATGGCTCCTCTCGCTCACACACACTTGGGCACCAGCCCAGGACCACAGCAGGAACAGGCACGGCTGCCAGCACCTCCCAGCACAGACCATTCCCAGCGCTCCCACCTTCAGCGTCCTCTGCTCCCCGCTCCTCTTACCCACAAGGAGTGCTGTGAAGGGTTCATGGGGGCTGTACGGGCACCGTCCTCGCCCCGATTCCAAGGAGTGAGTCACCAACCGCATGGTGGGAGCTCCGGGACCCTGCCAGAGCCAAAGGGGAGGTGTCAGCCATGGGGGAGGCTGGAAACAAGCTGGACATGTGGAGAAGAGCTGGAAGTGCTCAGCTCTGATGAGCAGGTCCCTTGAGGGGGCTGCCAGGACCTGGTGCCATCTCCATGGAGGGCACCCTGGCACTGCCACCCTAAGGCTGCCTCTTGCCATGCTCAGCAAGGACACATAAGTGCCAGGGACCACCAGGCTGGCTCCCCTGGCTCTAGGGCTCCCTATACCCCCCACTTGCTGAAGGGGGGTCTCTTGCCACCTGCAATGGGCATGGATATGGCCAGGGTGTTCCTCACCTTCCCCCGGGCTCCCAGCTGGATGAAGGCACAGACGGGCTGGTAGGAGCCGGTCCCGCAGGCGAACACGTGGGTCCTGTTGAGGGGCTGGAGGAGGCGGATGAAGTTGGCACACTCCGTCTGCACAAGGGGAGATGTTCGTTATGGGGCTGAGCCCGAGTCTGGGCGCTCATGCCCAGCTCCATGGTGTGTCTGCTCGGGATGCAGGAGCCCGGCCAGGTCTTGCCCTGGCAGCTGGCAAGCTGAGCTGAATTCTGGCTGGCTAAACAGCCTCATGTGAGGCAGAGCGCAGGGCTCCCTTATGGGGTGATGCTGGTGTTCAATACCCGCGGTAAGCTGCTCACCTCCACGTTCTTCCCAGCCAGCTGGCAATGCTCCACCTGCTCCCGGGAGGCTGGCCAGAAAATCTGCAACACAAAGATCCTGGATGCAGCCCTGCTTGCCATGACCAGGAGCACTGGTGGGAACGCGCTTGGCCAAAGGGTTCAGGCTCACGGTGAGGGGCTGCTCTGCAGTGGCTCTGACACTCTTGGGTCCCCAGGGTCTGGCTGAGCTTGGCAGGCAGCCTGCAAACAGGCTCAGAGGGAATGTGGCGCAGCGTCAGAGCTGGGTGGGCCACGGCACGCCCGGCAGTGGGCAGGCGATCCTGGATCCCAGCCCATGGGAACGCCAGGCTGCAGCGCCTTAATGGGCTTTTCCTTTGTTGGGCTGGAGCCGCGCACCCGCCAGCAGGATGTCTTGGGATGACATTAGCGGTCCCGCTGCTGGAGCTGCTGCAGGAGCAGCAGGCAGAGGTGGGATAACAGGGCTCCGGGCACTGCCCTTGCACCGCACCCGGGGTCCACCCAGGTCTCCTGGCCCTGTCCCTCCCCGGCGTCGGCCCGTCCCAGCGGGGCTCAGCACCGCCAGGGATGGGTTGACCCCACTGATTGGGACATCCTGGTGTAAATGTGTCCCCTGTGACGTTAGAGCAGCCCAGCTCGGAGCGCATCCACCTCCACTCCCCGGCATGGAACCAGGAGCGGCTCCCGGGGAGGAAGGCGCCGGCACTGACCTTCTCAGGCTCCCTGCTGGGATGGTCCAGGTGGAGCAGGAAGATGTGGTTTTTTGCTCCCACCATCAGCCAGGCCCTGTCTTCATCCACCAAAAGGGCTTGGAAATCCATCCCGTCCCCTGAGGCCAGCAACAGGCGAGAGCTGTTGGACTTCAGCAGATCTGTGGAGCACATTGGGGGAGAAAGAGAAACCCATCCATGAGCAACACAAGAAGCAGCCAGAGGCCCTGTGCTGCCCCTCTCCAGGACAGCTCTGGCTACCAACCTCTTCCCAAGGGAATCCAACTTTCCAGCCAATGCCCTAGCAAAACCCCACCATCTCGGTACCCCAAAGCTGATCATGAAGCCTCCCTCATGAGCCTACCTGGAGGAAACAGTGAGTCACCCCTGCAAAGAGGAAAACTGTGCTGACCATGCCCTGGGCTGGTTTTGTGGCCAAAGGAGCCCGGGCTCCCTTTCAGAGGAGCTCTTGGAGCCCCAAAGCCTCTGCACCCTGAAACCATGGGGCGAGGGCTGAGAAGAGAGGAGAATTGCTGGCTGTAACTCCGGGCATGTTTCCCTGGGCTTCAGAACAAAAGAGGCTACATAAAAAATGGGTTTTGGCTATCTGCTGGGGCAAAGCATCCCTCCGAGGGGAGGCTGTGTAGAAACACAGCCAGCACAGCCCAATCAGGACACCTTTCCTCTGCCCACCCCAGGCCTTTTAGTGTGCCATGGACCTAGCTCCATGTGGAGCAGAGACACGGCAGTGGGAAAGGCTCTGCTGCTCAGGCTGTAGCCCCTCCTGTGCGGCAGCCTGGGGTGGCCAGCATGGCCTCTGCAGCACAGTTGCAGGCACGTGGGTGTGCGAGAGGCACAATAAGCTCTTGTCTCCTGGTTAACCCCTCCTGAAACAACACCCCTGGGGCTGTGATGTGCAGGGCCAGGTTTTGGGGCTGGCTGCTGGGGCGAGCATCCCCCAGTGCCACCGCAGTGACTGCTGCACCGGACATGGGATCACAGCAGCTGCTCCCAGGGATAAAGGGTGAGGTTGGACCTTACAGCTTCCAGAAGTGACAGCGCGCTGCTTTCCTCTTCAAAAGCACCGGGATACAGCTAGGGACAGGCTGGCTACGCTGGCGAGGCTGCTCTTGCCTTTGGTGCTGTGCAGGGAAAGGTGCAAACACAGGGCCATGGGAAGGGGACATGGACACAGACTGCTGCTGGATGGAAGGTGGAGCACGGCTGGAAACCCAGGGTGATCCCTAAGATCCAGGCTGAGAAATGACCTGAAATCATGTGGCTTGGAGCAGTGTGTCAGAACAGAGGGGGGAAGCTGTCAAGGGGTGCTGGGCAGGTGATGGATCACGGGTGGACGTGCAGCCCCTGTTGCAGGTGGGGTGTACGTGGGCACAGGCACGGCTCCATCCGAAGGGAACCGACTGACCCGGAGCCTGCGTCTCTCTTCCTTCCACCCCATTTCCAGGGCAAAGGGGAAGCAGGGCCAGTGCCTGCGGGCTGGAAATGCCACTGACGTCTGCTGGTCCCTGCGGGGGAAGGACCTGCTGGGCCGCAGGCAGCAGGCAGGGATCGCTGCCTGGATCCGCCGCAGCCAGGCTCGCTCCCAGCTGGCGCTTCCTTCTCCCCTTCCTCCAGGGTCAGGCTCCAGTTACTGTGGGACACAAACCCTCCTCTGCCAGGAGCCGCTCCCGGCTGCCTCAGAGAGCTCCTGGCCCTCCTCCTGTTCCCACAACTTCACACAGCCCCACTTCATCCCCCCCACCCTTGGGTGCTGCAGGGCTCTCCTCTGGGTGAGCACATTTCCAAGCCATTTCCCAGCAGTTGAATGGATTTAACAGCTGAATTCCTGTCCCTGCCTGGGGGCCATTGTCACTGCTGGGTCCCAAGCGGGCTGCTGTGCATCACCCACCCTCCTGAGTCTGCCAACACTGCCGGCACCTGCCCAATCCAGGAGGAAATGTCGGGCAAGGCATTGGGAAGTCGAGTTGGGTGGGAGGGAAGGTCGATGGGTGCAATTAAGTAGATCTGCCTTAATCATGAGGACAAGGCCAGGCAGGATGGTAGAGGAGCCCTCCCTGCTGCTGTGATAGCCCATGGGAGGATCCAGGGAGGAGTCGCTGCCCGGCACTGGCAGTGTGAGCCCTCTGGCAGGGTTAATGACTATAGGGGTCTGAGCCTGACTCTGTGACAGTTCTGCTCCCTCACCAAGGGGATTTTGAGTGCTACACACACAAGGCATTTGATCCAAACCCCAACCTCAAGGCAGGGAACCAGGCGGTCTCTGCAGCAGCTGCACGGTGGCTAAACCGATGGGTGAGCACAGAGAAACATCCTCTCCTTTGTGTTCATTGTCTCTCAAGGCCACGGTGTTTTTGTTTATTGTCAGGACCACTGTAACCGCCTTGTCCCATCCATCATCTCCGCCTGCCCCTCAGCTACAGCATCCTCCGTGCAGGGCGACCCTGGGCTTCCTGGGGTCACAGCCCGGCTGTGCTGCAGGGCTGTCCTCTCCCCTTCCCCCAGCCACCACACAGGGCAGACCACGGAGGACATCCCCAAAGCCTGGGGTAAGTTTGGTGCTAAACCTGGTTCCAGCCCCTCACTGCTGTTGGCTGATAAGAGACATGCCAGTACAACTTGGTGCTGATAACCAGAGACCCACCAGCCACTTGCTGCATGGAGATGGCTTCTGGGTCCTGCCTGGTGGGGCTGGCTGCAGATGAGAGGATGGCAGAAGATCCATTTGCCAGCTCCTAGCTGTGCCTGCCCTGGTCACTGCAGTAAGAGGAGCTGGGAGGTGTGCTGTGGGCTCGCTGCATCGCTGCACTGCTCCATGGCCTCAGAAAAGACAGGCTCGGCTTCAGGCAGCGCCAGGGCTGACCCAGCCTGACCCAGAGCACCCGGAGGCTGCCTTTCACAGGCTGTGGTTGCTGGTGTGCTATTATAAACCTCCCTGGCAGGGTGGGAGCCACTGCTGTTGTTCCTGGCCTCGTGCCCCATGCCCCATCCTTCCTTTGCTCTCCCAGCCTTTGGTGCTGTCATTTCCTTCTCTCAAGCCTCTTGCATCTTGTCCTGCTGCCCCACCAAGTGCTCTGCCTGCCTCCCCCATGCTGGGATCTGAGGCTAAGGCTGATCCTGTAGACACACGCTCAAAGGCCTCCTTTTATTTATTTATTTTAGGGGGTTTTAAACCTAAACTTCTCAAGGCATTGTGTCCTTGAACCTGCCCCTTGCTGTCCATGAGTCACATCCCCTGCCATTGTTCACGTTGTCCTTGAGCCCTCCTGATGCTGGGAGCTTCCTCTTCTGCCTCTGCCCAAGACTTGAGGGCTTTTGGCATGTCTGGCCCCAGCACGCTGTGGGGCTTTGAAGTCAGCAGTCCCTCTGTGCTCCTGCAGCCTTGCTCTGCCTCCTCTGGCTCCAAGGAAAGGCAGACCCTGCACCGTGTTTCCAGCCTGGGCTATCAGAAAGGTCATCTCCCTACAGGGATATCCTGCATCCCTGGGAGGTCCAGCCCTCTTCAGCCACAAGCTGGGGGGCATCTATCACCTCTCTGGCTGGAGAGCAGCTTCTCAGGGTGATGGAGCAGGCCAAGAGGATGGCACCAGAGCTTTGAGTGCAATAGCATTGGAAAAACTGCACCGCAACCTCACAGCTTGGAGAAGGGCTGGCTGAGCACTGGGGATGTGCTGGGCTGCCTGTCCTCCAAAGCAAGTTGCTCTTATTCACACAGGAGGAGCTGAAAGCAGGTAAATTGGCGAAGCCTGTGCTGCAGGTCCAAGGCAGGGTGACCAGCTGCAGGGCTCTGCTCTAACTGCTCAGGTCATTCTGCTGCAGAGACCCTTTCCCTAGAAGCTCCCTTTCTGCACCTCTCTGCTGGGCTGTGCACCGCGCTCCCTGTCAGTCTGCTCTCGTTGCACCTTCAGATCACTGGAAGCAGCCCCTCCTCTGCATCAGCAACCTGTGCCTGCCCTGAAGAGCTCACACTCTCAACAGGCAAGACTGATGCAGGGGAGAAGGGTAAATTGCAGCAGGGAAATGACCTGCACAGAATCAGCCTCTCCCTGCAGGAAAGGAGGGGTAAAGGCAGGAGGGCTGTGCTAGGGCAGGGTTGTGCTGGTGGGAGGCAGGGGAAGGCACCAGCAGCACTGCCTGGGGCTCAGTGTCCCCACTGCACTGTGAGCATGAAGACAGGGGACATTCCCCTGGGGCTGCCCAGGTCAGATCCAGCCCAGGACACACCATGAGATGTCCAGAGTGAGTCTGAACAGAAGGAGATGTCCCTTCTGTTCCCTGTGTTGTAGTGCACCTGGGCAGAGCATTCCCTGCTCAGCACCCTTCTCTGATGCCAGCAGCACCAGTGCAGCATCCTCTGGCGCTGTGCTTGGAGCTGCATCCGTAAAACAACCCAAGGGCCCAACATGCGGAGATGCTGAAATTGCAGCCATGGGGCTACTGCCTGCCTGGCTGCCCCCTTCACTCCCTGCCTATAGGATGCTCTCCCAGTCCTCCCAAGCAGGATGCAGACCCCAGGGACGCCCACCTGGGCAGCCCCCTTACCTTTGTAGGCGAGACGAAGGCGCGGGGCATGCTGCTTCCATGCTTTGCTGCTGCCCGGCTGCTGCAGGAGGAGGCAGAGCAGGAGTGCAGCGAGTGGCAGGCTGTGGCGAGGGGCAGGATGCATTCTGGTGCTCAGCAGTGGGAATGGGAGACCTCGTCCTCACAGCACCATGGTCCAGCACTGAGATGCCACCTCCGCTGCCAGCTGCAACAGAGAAGGGAGAAGGCTGCACTGCGATGGGCTGTGCGCTGGTCAGGACCCTCCGTCCACCGCCCCGGCTGCAGAGGATGCTGCAGGGATGGTGAGTGATGGTGTGTGACGAGGCACAGCCTGGGGACCCTGCAGCACCCACCACAAGCGCCTGTCAGCAGTTATCAGAGCAGAGCACTCGCAGGGCTCTGGAAGACAGGGCTTGTCTGGAGGAGCTCCTGCAGCCCCAACTGGCTGGGCTGGGAGGGAAAGCAGGGCCAAGGAGGCGGGTGTCTCGCTGGCTGGGCTGTCCTTGCAGCCTCAGCGGTCATCGATGGTTCTGGTAGGGTGAGGAACATTCCTGAACATCTCCATTGCTGCGAGCTGTGCTGGTCCCTGTGGGACACCCTGCACCCTCCACCACCAGGAGCTGTGCTCACAGGGCCAGTGTGGGTACTGTGGCTGGGAGACCCATGCACTGGCTGCCCCAGGATCCCCAGCATGTTTCATGTCCAGGGACTCCAGAGGACCAGTTATTATAGCCTGCCCAGGGAAGGTGCCGTGTGAGGCTGGTGTGTCCATGGCATGTGGTACTTGGGAGTGTTTGGATGTGAGAGCATCCTGGGGGTGACTGATATGAGGGAAGCGGTGAGAAGTGCCTGGGGAGCAGTACACACTTCAGCAGGCTCTCAGGGCTTGGGCTCCTCTGCTAAATACCTGCTCCGCTCCCAGTGCTTGGCCAGAGCCTGGTGAGGGATCCCAAATATTCACCGTATCTCAGCTTGGGGTTAAATCTTGTCCCTCTGACTGCAGGGGAGTTAAAGTTTTGGAGCACTGTCCATAAATACCCCTTCGGCATCAGCCACTGCTCTGTGTGTACAGGATACATCACTCTGGCCGGCAGCTCTGGACACCGCAGACCTCTCCGAGGTCACCAGCATCCGCTGGCTCTGGGATGCTGCAGGCAGGAAGGACTCTCTTACATTCGCACTCCCACAGGGATGTGCAGGGTTTCACAGCCTCCTCTGCCAGCTCCCACAGCTCCTGTGGGGAGCAGGGCCAGCCTGCCAGCAATCTGCAGCTAATTCAGGCAATTTGGGTGCTTTTCCCTCCTTATAAACGTCCCGGGCCCTAACTGGCAGCTGTGAGTGACTTCCCCTCTTGCTGCATATTAAATTCTTCCAGTTCCATGGCTGAAAGATTTTAAATGAGCTTTTTGGCTCATTCCTGGCCAGAGGCTCTTGGCTCTGGGAGCAGGGGATTTCTGCCATCCGGTGGAGGGCTGCAGGAGGGACGGTGCAGCCAAGCCTCTCCAGCTGCCTTGGTCTCTGCCTTCCACAAGAAGGAGCACTCACCCTGCTTAAGGCGGAGGTTTGGGGCTTGTGGAGTTGGGGTTTCTCTGCGTCCCGGCGGACAGGGAGCAGGCAGCAGCCCCTTGGCATAGCTCCTCTCCTGCCCATTCCCTGCCCTTGCTGCTGCCTTCCTTTCGCTCTGGCCAGCACTAGCTGCTGCTGCTCCCATCCAGGAGACCTGGCACCACCTGGATGCAAGCTCAGGGTGGTAACTGTGCTGTTTTCTGTCTCCAGTTTGATTCTAGGGGAGGGGGGTTCCCAGGTAGGAACCCCATCAGCCCCGCTGGGGACCTGCTGACAGGGAGTGCTGCCCTCATTTCCCTCCCAAACACCTTCCCAGTGGCTTTCCTGTGCTGGGGATGCTCCGGCACTGTCAGCTCTTCCCCGCACTCAGCCGCCTGCAGTGGAGTCTCCCAGACCTGTCCTGCAGACCCGCAGCCATGCCCTGAGCATTGCAATCCCAGGAGGGTCATCTCAAGGATATGCCTGGGATTTGACAGGGATGTTTCTTCCTTGCCCGTGTGCATTTGGTTGCTGAAGGACTTGGGAAACTGCTGGCCTCTAATTGCAGCTTTCTATAAATGAAGCAGGGCTTGTGCTGGGCTTAGGTTAGAGCTAAGCCAGGCCTGGAAGAACCTTCCATGACCCAGAGCTCCAAGGGATGCCAGGGTGGGTTGGGATTCTGATGGTGACAGGTAAGGCACTGCTACAGCCTGAGGACACACATGAGGCTGGCCACGGGGTGAGCTCTAAGGATGCTTCACACGCCTGCAGCAGGGGCTGGGGCAGTGGGGCAGGCATGCAGGCTCCCATGTACGGCTGAGTTATACCAGCATTCCAGCTCCTCACCCTGGCACAGGCAGGTTTGATGGTGGCAGGGGCCACAGCCACACACAGGAGGAACCCTGAGCCCTGGCAGAGCTTGGCTGCAGGGTCAGGAATGGTGAGGATCCTGCTGGAGGGGCTTGCAGAGGACAAGGGAAGACAAGTTGTCAGAGGATAACTTGCAGTGAGAAAGGCTTCCCCTGTGTGTCATTCTTTCACCAAGACTTCGGGGCTCCCCTGGGTCGTGCCCAGGCAGCAGTGAGGGACTTGACACATCCTTCTCCTGATGCACAGCCAAAATCACAGCCTCAGCATCCCTCGCTGTGCCAGTCAGAGCGGGGACACTGGGGGAACCCGCTGTGGGGCCATGGCCCCTGCTGTAAACCTCTGCCCAAATCTGCCTGGAGGTGAAGGGCTTGGCAGAAGCAGAGTTTACACTGAGAGGGGGAGCGCGGGTGTCTGCTGGATGGAAACAAGCTGCGGATGATGAATCCAGGGTTAAATTAAACACTCCCGACAGCTTTAAATAATCAACTGTCCGGAGCGGCAGCTATTTCCATCTCGGTTTGGAGAGGGAAGTGCTGATGAGGGCAGGCTGCTGGGCAAGGGGGTGTCTGCGGGTGAAGGTTTCACACTCCGGGCACCACAGGGTGTGAGGTGGGAACATGGGTGATTGCAGCCCTGTTTTGGGGTCCAGCAGTCATCAGGAGTGTCTTGCTGTAGGTGACATGGGTGGTGACACCACGGCACCGAGCTGACTTTGTGCCAGGAGTCTACCAGATGCCCTGGTCCCAGTGGTCATCCTTGTGTCCTCCCCTCCCACTGGTGACCTGCACAAGTCCAACAGGTTTAAGGCTCTGGGCTGTCACCTCAAGTCACCATTTCATGGCATGGTGCTGAACTTTGTCTTCGGAGACAAAGTCCCCTGGAAGGTCTTGCCTTAGGCTGAGCAGCACAGAGAAAAGACAAATCCCTTCTGTTTGAGACATGCGGGTATGGGAGGGAATTGTTTATCCGTGAAAGCACCAATTTCCTCCTGACAACGCCTATTTGCTGCGATGCCTCGGACAGTGTAAAACAGCCCCAATTTCAGAGGGGGAAGGGCCTGGAGGTGGGTTTATCAGGCTATGGATTATCTCCCAGGAGGGAAGAACACGCTGAACTCGAGCTCTGCAGCGACCCTGCGGCACTGAGAGCAGCCCCCGCGCTGCCTCCCTGCCCGGCGCAGCTCGCCATGTGCTCCAGCACTCTCACAGGCTCCGATTGTGTCCCGGCTAATCCCCACACACCATTTGCAGCCTAGTGCCTTCTTCAGTTACACTGCGGGGCTGGCAGGGCCACGGGCAGGGGCTGAAATGTGCCCCCAGCAGCTGGGGGACCTCAAGGGAGAGGAGCCGGGGGGAGGAGAGGAGCTGCACCCCGTGTCAGCATTGGCCACAGGGGATGGAGACGCTGTGCTAGGACCTGAGCTAAGGAGGGAGCTGAGACCCCCTCCACCTCCCTGAGCACCCAGGCCTGGCTCCTGCTCCCCACACCCTTGCGGCTGTCCTGTCTCCCCCACCACAAGCCCTGGGTGCAGACGGTTCCCTCTCTGCCGCTTTTGGGAGCTGGGACAAAGGAATCTTACCCCAGCAAACAAACCAAGGGGCAAAGCCAGGCAAGGAGGTCCAGCAGACAAAACAGCCGTGTCCTGCAATCTCCTCTCCCACCCCTTCCCACAGCTCAGCCCGGTGCCCATCCCTGCACACACATCTGGTGCACACCGCATGGTCCATACTGTGTGAGTGCGGGGCCACACGTGCAGGGAGCATGCACAGCTGGAGCTGTTAGCTTGTGCCTTGGTGTGCACCCCTGCCTATGGCTGCCCCTCTTTCCAAAGCCCCTCCTTCCCCCCTGCCTGCCCCTGCAGACACAGAACCCTCCCTGAGAGCCCAGTGGGGATGGGGCTGCTCCGCTCCATCCCGAGCGGGATGATGGATGCCCCAGCAGCTGCACCGGAGCAGCTGTCGTCCTTCTCCAGCCGGGAGGACAAAGGCACCGGGGTGAGCCCTCGTTCCATCCTGTCTTCCCCAGCGCTGCCTGGCTTGGGCAGGACCAGCACCGGGGAGCCTGCGGTGCTGAGCTGATTATGGGAGGGGGATGTGATGCTCCTGCGGTGTAACACCAGAGCTGGGACCACAAAAACCAACAGCAGAGCTTGGGGGTACCACGGTGTGCTCTGTGACATGGCAGTTCCACCAAATCCCGCAGTGACCCAGGTCACACGCGCTCATGCAGAGCCCCAGGGGTTGAGGGGAGCAGATTTTGGAGGGTTTGAACAGAGGAACTGATGAACAGCAGCAGGATGCTGAGGCTGCTCAAGCAAGTTCTTCTGCTATCAGCTGGCGAGGCTGGCCACCAGGCTCCCTTCCAACCGGGACATCTCCTGACAGCCTCCCACGCTCCCACCTCCTGAGATTAAAGCCCATGGTCACAATTAGCCCCAGCTCACCCTTCCTTGCCAACCGGTGCTGCCAAAGTGTGCCAAGCACCATGTGTGGGGAGGAATGAGTCCCGGCTGCTGCTGGCACACTGCAGCCCATCAGCACATCACCCCTGCCAGGCTCCTCACTAATGGTACCAGTGATAACACTGGTGGGACAGGGACAGCTCTGTGGTCTGTGTGGTGTCAGGGGGACTTCACTGCCTGTGCTGACACTTCAGAGCTCCGGCTGGGATCATATCCTTTGAAAGCAAATGGGGAATTGCCAAGCCCAAAGCTGGCCAGGATATTAATAACTGTTTATGAAGGGATAAGGAGCTGGCTTCACTTAACATCCTGCTAATCCCTTTCTTGGGAGGCTGCTGGCTCAGGCCCTACCTTTCCCTTGCTACCGAGGGAGGTGAAGTCTGCTCTGGCTTGGCTCCCAGGTGTCGGGCTGGGAAGATGGCCCAGCGGCTGGGCTTGTCTCACTGCACAGTCATGGACATGGTGATGGACACCATGGTGATGGACACCATGGTGATGGACACCATGGTGATGGACACCATGGTGATGGACATGGTGAGGGGCTGGGCTGTCCCGTGCTGTCGGACAGTGCTTCCTATGGGGCTTTTTGGTGTTCCTGAATGTGATGCTTGAGCCAGGCAGTGCCGGCCGAGTAACCTTTGTCATTCCTGCCTCTAACTCACCCCAAGGACATCCAGCACCAGGGAGGCAGCAAATCCAGAGGCAAATTCAGAGGAAGATGCTGAAGATGCTGGGCTCCTCCCCAGACAAAGCAGAAGGTCAGGGAGGTGGGACAAGTGTGCAGCAAGCATGTCCCATGCTGGGCAGCATCCATACAGCTCAGCCCAGCCAGGATTCATAGCATCACAGTCACAGAACAGTTTGGGCTGGAAGGGACCTTCAAAAGTCACCTAGTCCAGCCTGCAGTGAGGATTGCTTTGGACTATTAAACTCCAGATTAAACTCTGCATTGGCTGGGCATATTGAGCTCCCAGCCTGCCTCCTGATGCAATTGAGAAGCTTAAAATTCTCTCATTTTTGGGCAGGGGCTCACCACCCTCTGATGTTGAGTTAAAGCACCCAAATAAGGCAGCTCAGAGGCTCTGTGCTGCCTGCTCCGCTGCCAGCCCAGCTCCCCAAAGCCTTGGGAGTCCCCAGGGGCAGCGCCGCATTCCTCAGAGCCATTTATACCGTGATTCCAAGGGCTGAAACCCACCCTTGTCACCTGTCTGCCACATGGCCTGACATTCAATACAGCCCTTGGAGGCTTGGGAGCTCAGGGGACAGGCTCTGGGCTCCAGACTTTCCAGGCTGGGTCTGGGTGAATCACACACATGCCAAAGCCTGGCAGGGGCTCCAGCGCCAGGGGTCAGCATGGACTCCGGCCAGGGATGGGTTTGGTGATGCTTCTTGCTGGCTGAAAAGCCTCGTCTGGAGAGAGGGGCCGGGTGACACACAGGGTTCTTTTACAGAGATCGCCAGCTTGACCAGCTCGAACCTGGGCAGGCTCAGCCATCACCTTGTGTCATGGGGGGCTGGCCCTTTGGTGGTATCTGGAAAAGGAGTGGTGGGCTTGGTCAGGGTCCTGCTGGGCATGTACCAGCATCAATGGGGTCTTTGTAGACCAGAAGTACCCCAGCAGGGAGCCAAGGGCTGGAGGCAGCTCCATCCCTGAGGTGTCTCATGGGAGACTGAGACCTGGGGAGCACAGGTGCATCCCTGCTCCTTGGGCAAGCAGGCAGCAGCCTTTTCCAGCACTCCCAAGCCACAGTCTATTGCTACCTTAACCAGGGCATTTTGAAGCAAACCTGCACAATTTAACACACATTTCCCTCATTCAAAGCGAATATTCTGGGTCTGCTTCCCACCTCCAGACCTATTGGGCAGGGATGCTCAGCACCTCCCGGAGAGCTGTTGGCTTCACCACATTTCCCTAGCTATGATCCCAAGTCCATTCCATGCAGGAGCTGGCTGTGAAGCACCTGCCCTGCTGCTCAGTGACCCAGCTCGTCCGCTGCCCCATGGCCAGCCAGCGACAGGGCTGCCGGTCACACTCCCAGGGCCTCTCACTGTCCCAGCCAGGCCTCCCCCAGCACTTGAAAGCACTGCAGTGTTTTCTTTTCATCAAGGGGATCCCTGCTCCCTGCTCTCCCCATCCCGCTGCGCTAATTGGAACAGGCTGGGCAGGCGTGGGGGCTCTGCTGGAGAAAGTATTTTAATGAGGATGGAGGGTGCCTGCACCGTTATCTGCTTCTTCTCACAGCCTCTTGGCTGGGCTCCTCGGTAATTACAGCCTGCCTTGCCGGGGAAGCTCTCTCTGCCTTGCAAGCCTTGGACCCCTGTGGAGCACCACGCTCCGGCAGCCTGCAGCGGGCTGCCCTTTGCTCCGGCGCGCTGCTCCGGAGCTGTGGGACACATCTTGGCCACAGCAGCGCTGCTGCGTTGGGACTAGGAGGTGGCTGAGCCAGCCAGAGCTCATGGCCAGGCAAAGGGAGCTGCCTGGAGCAAGGCTGCAGTGGGGAATTACCGAGGGTCAGCGACCAGCAGCGGCAATGGGGATGGACTCGGGGCTGTTCACCTCAGCTCCTTCGCGCCTCCCCAGGAGGCAGCAGGGCAGCTCCGGGCTGAGCTGAAGGTAAAGGCACATCTGTCAGGGCTGGGGCCGCTCACTCACTCCTCCGCTGCTGTAGCCTTTGTGCAAGGGGAGCCAGCAGGCTGGCAGCAGCATGCCCGAGGACAGAGAGCTCCCATTCACAACCAGTTAACTGCCTGGCCAGAACAGAGCTACCCCAACCCAGTGGATTTTAACCTCCTCACAGCACCACTCCCTGGGCCAGTGTTTCCAGCTGGCCAGTGCAGCCCAGAAGCAGCCACCACCCCGTACCACAGTCAAGGCGCTGCTCCCAGGACACATCCTTCCTGTCCAGCCCTTATTTCATGGGAAGGCCTCTCCATCCTCCATGCACTCATCTGCACAGCATCGTGCTGCGGAAGGCCCACCATGGCTCTCATGCAGTGTGGAGCTGAGGCACAGGTAGACTGAGTGACCTGCCCACAGCCAAATGGGAACTGTAGCAGAGCAGAGATTCCAGAATCATTGAATAGTTTTGTGTTGGAAGAGACCTTAAAGCTCATCCAGTTCCAACCCCTGTCACGGGCAGGGACACCTTCCACTAGAGCAGG
>JANHGB010066041.1:562-24187 GCA_026283785.1 Coracopsis vasa | reverse complement strand
TAACTGTGCCTGGAATATGATGCAAGTTCTTCTAAAAAAGAAAGTGGTGCAGGTTCTGATGTTAAAATGATATAATCTGTGCTCTCTCTGCCTGGAACATAAAGAACTGTGTAATTTTTTTCCTCCGGTGTTTGCAAGCTTAAGTACTTTGTTGTTCTTGTTCCAGATATCATTATAAAACCATTCACTTCACAGTTGTATGCCTGTGTAGCCAAAAAAGGAATTAGGTCACATTAGCCCAATATTCTTATTTGGTGATCCTTCCTCTAGATTGGGCAGAGATTTAGAATGAGAAAAAGAAAGACAAAGAAATAAACAATTTAAAGGAAAAAGAAATCTCTTATAGAGCTAAAAGAATGTTTTGCAATCAGACTAATCCAGTCATATCCTATACTTGCAATTCTGTGGAAGTCTTAAGATCATTTAAGTCCTGAAACTATGGTTTTCTGCACAGAAAAGAACTGGCACACCTGTAGAGAATATAAGAGAAATTTTTATCAAAACTACTGGACGGACATGGCAGTTGTCTCTTGTTTCCTCTGGCTTTTACATTGCCAGATTTAAAGCGACTATATTGTTTATTGTAGCTGTAAGAATGGGTTTACTCTTGTTTTAATAGCCCTTAAGGAAGGTGGTATTATTTAGAAAAGGTGAAATTATGTTGAATAAGGGCAACTGTTCAGATGCCATGTTACCTCAGAGGCAGATAAAATTTTGCATACTGTTTTGAATAATATGTGTTTTCAAATAAATGAACTAGTGCACGTCTCGTGCTTGATGCCTAACTTCAGAACCATTTCAAACTTGTATTACCTCTAAAATGACTGTTATTTTGATCTGATTTTGTTTACGAATGCAGACAGCTTGGACACAGAAGACATTTTGTAATGTATTCTCACCAGTATTAATCTGTTATTGAAGATTAGAATGAAAATCTCAGGATTTGAGTTCTGCAAATCTGGGGTAAACATTATGTGATCTGAATCTGTGCCTTGAATTTAAGTCTTTTGTAATTTGTGAATAATAATTACAGAAAAAGATTGAATTCTATTTAGGATTTCTGGTTTTGACTCTTAAACACCTTGCTTAAATGCTGTGCAAAAAGAATGGATTTTTTCTTAACATAAAATGTTAAAATATATTTAATCCCAACATAACAATATATGTGATTCTACTATGTCAAGGGATATAAAGGTGGTGAGGTAAAGAATGAATGGAACAAAAAAGTAAACCAAGGTAGATGGAGGGTTATGATCTGGATTGTCTTGAAGCAGATTTTTGTTATTTCCTCATCAGGCCTACGATTAGACCTGTGCATATTAGATAATAAAAGCTTATCATACTAGATGGCAGGTTTGAAAAAAACAGATCAGGATAGTTTAGAACTTAATTTTCTTTACCTATTTGAGTCCTCTCCAGTCATCGTTCTGAATGCTGCCAGGATAGTTTTATCACTTTCTCTAATACAAACATTTGAGTCCCACCATAATATAAACATTTTATACCCTGGAATATATTATATTATTTTTCTGCTGCAACCTTAAGATTTGAATCCTTTCTAGTGAATGGAGATTAAAGTAGAACTGTTATAGTGCTTTGGTAATGGGGCTTTATGATGTATCATTGACCCCGTATTCATTCTGTGTTTCTTGTGCTGTGTGTTCTTGATAACAAAGATTTCTGAATCTTTGTGTACAAGCTAGAATAAAACTCTGGTTTTTTTTACACATAGTAGAATATGTTTACCCCCTTATTTTTATTCCCTAAAAATAGTAGGTTGCCACTTATCATACAGTAGCAGTAGTAGATGAGGCACTGGAATAACATGACTGCAAAATATCTTCATGTCCCTGACCTGGAGTTGGCCTCTGCACACAATTTCAGCTTTGGAATGATCTCATCTGAAGTACCGAAGTATGTTAATGCTGCAAAAGCAGCATTAGCAGCATTGTATAAGCCCATTTAGAGAGGATAATGCTACTGTCCCTTCATTTTGCCCCTCGTTTATCACAGAGTTTGGAAACCTTCAGGAAGTGAGTTCTTAAAATTGAGGTATTAAGGGTGTGCTCTTAAAAGATACTCCTAATTCTTTGATGTGTACTATTAGTGTGGAGAATGGACTTTTCTATTCTTAACATCACAAAAATGTTGTAATTACAGAAATGAAAAGGTGTAGGTGCACTAGTAGATAATTGCTTTTAGTCCTAATCAGAAGTTCAGCTGTCTTGGATAATTAAAAGCTCATTCTTCTATCTTTATTTTGTAAGATAATTTTTCAGCATAACGGTAACATTATTTATATAAATCTGCTCATTTGTATATATTTGTAAGTATTCGGTACTCTTCTTGGCTTCAGTGGCTTTAATTTCATTTTACATCAATTATGGTAATTAGCATTTGGCCTGTTCTATAAGGAGCTGAAAGCAGTATCTCTATTTCCAATAGCAAGCACATCACTGATATCAGATATGCTCTGTATTGTTCTGTCCAAACAGTTATTCACCCTTTCCTATATCAAGTTACTGCAATGCAATCAGAAGCACTGTTTTTCATAAATTTTTTTTTACCTGCTTATTTATTTATACATAAGTTAAAGGATCTATTACAGAAAAAAAGAAAAAGTACTTACTCAGTTTAAACGTTTTTAAAATGTATACTTAAAAATGATATAATAATGTTTATAAAGTATACTACATTTTGCAGTCTACATATCCTTACATTGTCAGGTTCCTCATTAGAGAAGTAAGGTATCTTTTCCTTTTTGTTTTTTGGTTTTTTGTTTTTTTTTTTTCCTTCTGTAATTCAGCAGGATTGCAAAATAACAGTTTGGGGATATCTACAAGTCCACAGTACACCTAAAAAGGTGCTGACTCCACACTGTAACAGCTATTTAAACCAGCTTAGTTTGGCTGGTCGGGTAATAATTTTGCTTAATAAAAACTCTGAGGTTACCTACAGCAAGATATCTGTGGCCAGGTAGTAAAAAGAAGCTGCTAATCGTAAATGCCTCTTACAGAGAGCTTCTTGATTCTCAAAACAATTAAGATTTTATATGCAAAGAATTGTTAAATTATCAGTTATGCTTGCTGTGAAGCTTCTTTAGCATGTACTTTCTTGGGCTGTAAATGATACTGCTTGTATTTCAAAATGGCTTCTGGTACATAGGAAATCCTTGGATGTGTTGTTGTGCTAATTAATGGACTCTGCCTCTTCAGCTGGAATGTCAAAAATAATGCCAGTCTGTCCTATGTAGTTAAAGCTAAACTAGATCTTCCCTGTAGTTCAGGGCATAGTAACCTAATGCTGTAGAGTTTAAGCTATTGTCAGAAATATTTCTCCTCACGGGTTCTATAAAAAAATGAATCTGTATTACTGTTGTAGTCCAATACTATATGCTGCTTGTGTCCCCTTCCACAAGAACACATTCATTTAGCATGGACTGTTCTTGAACATCAAAATAAATCTTGGTCAGGTGGAATAGTAGGGATGAGTTAACAGCTTTCTGAATTGCTTGCAGACAGCCTCAATAAATGTGTTTATTAGCAAGCTAGTATCTGAAGGAAAGCTTGCTGTGTTTGCCCTTTGTACTGGGTAATAGACCAGGGTGTAGCTGACAAACACATGGAGTGGAGCGTGGCACCCCAGGGTGGGTGAGATAGGTGTTAGACTTGGGTGTAGAGGATAAGTGGTGGAGTTTCAAATATATCTATCTATATGTATCTTGACTTTTGTTTCTACTCACTGAGGAGAGCAACTGAGCCAGTATGTGAAAAGAAGCTCCGGTTTGCTGGTGGTGTAGTCCAGCAATAATTCACTATATTGTCTTCTGATGAGTTTAGGAAGAGAGTACAGTGGCCTTACATAGCTTTTCTAGTGATGATGGTCTGACTGTTTGAAATTGGTCTATTCAGGCAGCACTTTAAATTTTGTATTCACTGAAACACACTGCTGCTTCATTTCACTCTGAAAAACTTCTAAATAAGAAATCTTGGTCCAAACTTGACTCTTTACCATTAAACTTTAGACACTTCATGTTGATGAAACCCAGTGAAATTATGTGAAAGATGGCATTGTCAACTCAGATTGATAAAAATTACTTGAATAAATATGTAGGCATATGCTTAGACTGGCAAGGACTGCAACATTATTATTCAGCCCAGAAAGCATAAGCATAATTGAGGAAGAAAGAAGCTGTCGCAGATGGCGATAGCAGTGAGGAGCCCAGTGACATGTGCTTCAACTGAAAGTTTGCTATAGGGGAGTTGCTGAGGTACCAGAGAAACTGCCAAAAGCTCAGGCTCTAAGAAAAACATGCTTATTAACTAAATAAAATTGCATATTTGTAAAGAAAGTGAATCAAATCATTCCTCGATATGGAGATATATTTATGAGCAGAGGAGTGAACTGAGAAATGTATCTTTGTCCCAAGGGATCGGTGCTAGAAAGCATTTGGCAGAGATGAGAGAATGAGGATTTCCAGGAGGGAGGCAGCTTGTGATATGGGCATGATGTAGCTCCTGCATGGTCAGGGTGAGGAAGGATTACTTATAATTATGTAAAATGCCTCATAGAATCAGAAAATACCAGTGCTCTCCTGTAAGGGAGGATGTTACCTGGGCTGCCTTGTTTAAAACCCTGCCAAGCTGTGGCTGCTCTATAAAGGCTGAACTAAGAGTGTTCATAGCATGGCCAGGATTTTCTTTTCCCCCTTCTGTTCACACCTTAACGTGAAGAGTCCAAGGAGTCATTAGCAAACAATAAAAAATTCAAGCAGCTGATTCATGGTCAGTGAGGTGCGAAGGTATAGCTTAGAGCTATTTTCACACACTTCTTTCTGAATTGCACTGTCCTCTCATCAGCTACACTTGATGTTTTTCACACGTTTTGTCTCATTTTATTAATAGAATAAGTTTCTTTGGTCAGTAACAGTGCCAGTGATTGAAGACACTTTGGCTAAGGTAGACTGAAAACTTGTTCTTATTTCCCAGTACATCAAAGACCATCCCCTTTCAAATGTTATTGTGTTTCCCGAAGTGTTGAAAAAAACCTCCCTATTTCTTTCATGTTCCTGTTCTCCCACAAGCAGAGAAATAACTCCTTGTATGCCTGCTGAGTCTGTTGCTGTTTTCTCTAAAGGGCTGAGAATTCTTTTTGTTGTTGTCATTTTTGTCAATGCTGACCTTTTATTTCTTTATTGCCTGTGACAATATAGTTTAAATTTTACTTTTCAAGAATGGAAATTCAACAATATTATTAACTGTGTATTATTTCTGCATACAGGCTTTTTATTTTATTTTTTTACACTCTCTAAACATCCTGAAGATACCAGAGGCTGTGAATTTTTAGAAATTCTCTTCAAGATTTGCAAGTGCAAATGTGAAAATACGCATGTTAGTTTTCATACATATAGATGGATGGGAATCAATTAATGAAAATGAGAAGTTGTCTTCTATGCAAAAGTGAGCTTTTTGAGAATAAATGCAGATCAGACATGTGCAAAAAAAAAAAAAAAGTGCTTGTATTTTGTGCTGCATTTTCAAATTTCTGAAGTTTCCTTGTTTGTTTGTGAATCAAAGGCTATGTGCACAACTTTCTTCCTGAGCACAAGAGAAGGATCAAGAACAAACTACAAGATTGTTTGTCTTGTACTTGCCTAATTTAGAACTCCTGTTACCAAGTGTGACTTGTTTGTGACTATTTCAAGTTAGCTATTTAATGAGAAGTATTACGGATATCACCAGAGCAGCAAATTACAGATGCCTTTAAATTGTCACCAGTACTGCAGGAGCTAAGAAAAGGAGGACTTTCTTTGCAAGGTTTTGAAACAAGGGGTTTTGGTACCATTAAGAAAGTAGCTTTAAGTTTCTGGCCTTTATGGTACCATGTGATGTAGTAATTCTTAGTAATTCATAGCTTTTAAGGTTATAATATTTCATTTGCTCCCCTTAGTTCACTTCATATATAACCAATCTAAAGAAATTCTTTGTTTTGTACATCACTTGTATCTCACAAAGAATATCCTAAAATATATGTATTTGTAATAAAAAAGTCAATTTGTGGAATTTTTAAAATTCTGCTTGTGAAGCTCCCTAGTGCTGCTCTTAAGTGAAAGGAATGTATTTGTTGTCTGCCTGACCTCTCAGCTCAGACTTAGACTGAGAGACTGACTTGCTCCCTACTCCTGCTTCATGAGGTGCATCTACAGAAAACATTCTGCTATTCACTTAATCAAGTCTGTGCCTCACTTCTCCAGTGGAGTAGATAGTGCAGAATATTTCTGCAGGCAATGATGGCATTAGTAGATCTGGAGAGGAATGTTTTATTTTGGAAAGCTGCTACTTTTCTTCTCCTGGGTCCATGCAGTTGTGATGTTGTGCAGAGAGGGTTTAATGAATTTTCAGTTCTGTTCTGCATCTCCCTTCAGTAGCCTTATGATTCCCTGCTGGCCTTCCTGTTCATTTTTCTTTTTTTTTTTTTCCTCTGCTACTTTCCTATTCTTTATAGTACAGCCCCAAAGGTAGCAGAGAGCCTGCTATCACAGTGCTGTTCTACTGTATGTAATTGTTGAATTACAGATAACCACTTGCAATCTTTTTCAAGTTACTATTTCTATAAACCCTTCTAGGAAATAATCTATAAAATTGTAATGAAGGCTGGTCTTTGGCCCTTAATTTTACTTTACAATAGATATATCAGCATTTGAAATTCATCCTCTGAGAATTACATGTTCAGTGAGTCAGAATCTCTGTTATAGAGCTAAACTTAGATATTTCCATTTCATTTTTTGACTAGCAAGAGGTTTGTCCTGATATATTTTGCCCACTAGTCTGAATATCATACCTAGAAACAGCAGGTAGTATTCATAAAGCAGGATGAGAAATATTCTCTAATGAAAAAGCCAAGTTAGAATTATACTTTGGACCAGTAAAGCACAGCTGTGGCTTCTTAGGAACAAGTATTATATTGCAGCTATTGTACAATGTTGACATTTCTTCTAACTTGTTCATATATTGATTTCATATCTTTATTTAGAAAAAGGTGTGTGAATGGTCTGGAATTCTGAGCACCTTGCAAGATGATCTGAATAAAGCAATGTCCAGTGACAGTGGACAATGGACAATGACAATAAAGCAATGTTGAAAGACACTGTCCAATGTCATTTAGCAAGAAAACTGCTGGGACCTCTGCTCAGTTAGCACCAGCAGGATTTTACTTGCTATGGGAATACCCTTATAAGAGTTCTGTTCGTATCCAGATTGCATGTGCCTCTTCTGGTGTATGAGTAGTTGTCTTTGATTTATTGGCTGGCTGGCAAATAATGAAAAAATTTCTGTTCTCAGACCCACAACTAAAGTGACTATCAGTCCAATGCAAAATTATGAAAATATTTAGCTTTGGATCAAGTGGGATGTTTTATTAAGTCCACGTCTTATAGTCACTGTGGTGACAGAAAAATACAGGTCAGAAGGAAATCAGTAGCTCAGCATTTGGGACTGGTACCTCCAAGTATTCCTCACGACGACTGGCAACAAAAGCTTGTGATGCTTATAAACATGAAACAAGGTTTGCAGGCATCATTAATACAGAGGCTTATCAGAATAATAGAACCAGGGTGAAAAGTCCTTCTAATAGCAAGGAACTTCAGTTGTCATCTGGGAGTCTATCATTTGGAAACAACCGATAAGAAAACATGTGAGTCAGTTACAGGACTACTGCAAGCCAGTGCTGTTGTGCTGCTGTGAATTGATCATATGTATTTTTGATCAAGACAGGAAACATTTCTATTGTACAAATGCTTTTAGGTCCTCATCTAAATATCATAGTAGTCTCATGTGAGAAGGGTTGATTGAAACTAAAAAATGCACAAAAGCATTAATCAGGGAGATGAAATATTTCATTAAAAAAAAAGTTGTCTTTTTTAGCAGATACAAGATGGATAGTGGGTAGGTTGGAAATTAAAAGTTTCTGAAGCTGTCTAAAAGAAGTAAAGAGGGAAAATCTATTTTTAAGGTGAATCTCTGCATACAGAAAGAACAGTGACCTGTTATGGGTCCCTATGTTAAGGGACTACACATTAATGTGAATCCATGTTGCTGGATTTCTAGCTTTATTTTTAACATAAGCACATGTCAGCTTTAAACAGAATCCTATTCCAAAATGAGGATCCAAAATTCTTAATAAATTCTTCAAACCAAGAAGCTTATTTTTTACTTACATGGTAAATATACCATGCTGACTCACTTTTTTTTTTTTCTCAGTAAATGATGTGTTGATTAAGAAATTCTGTCCCACTTTAGCATTTTTGTACTCTCACAGCAGGATACTTGCATGTTGTAAAACCAGCAGGCTTCCTACATTTAGGAATGTGTAAAAAGATTCTCTTACTGGTTCATCTTCTAAATGCTTCCATGACATAATTTTGATGTTAAAAAATTAATACGGAAATGTGCTTTATGGTACATATAAATCATGTGACAAATCTTTTTTTTTTTCCTGAAAAACACATGTTTATTGAATATTTATAAAAACTGCATGCAACTCTGTCATGTGGGTCAGGCATCTCAGTGAAAAGAAATGTAGACACTTAAAACCAACTTATATGTGTTCAAACAATAGGAGTTTTTTGTTTTGTTGGGCTTCTTTTTTTTTATACTTCAGAGCTTGCTGCATCAGACATATCTTTTTTTTTTCTTTGTTGGTCTTGCTATTTCTATGGATGAATTCCAAAGGAAACAAAAATCCTATCTTCTTTCTCAATTGTTCATTTCATAAGAACTACATAATGTTAGCAGCAAGTGAAATAAAACCAGCAGGACTAGAGGGGTGTAAAGGAATTTCTGAATTTTATGGCAAAGCTCAGTGCTCAACAGGACATCTTTGCAGTGCAGTTGTCATCTCTGTGGTAGAGCAGAACAACTTCTTAGAGTTTGATGCTTTTCTCCTGGTTTCCTGGTGGGTGGGTGAATGCGAGGAAACACTTCTATAAAGGAATATTAACTTCTTAAAAGTTGTTCAGACTTGTGAGCCAAGGCTAGAGGCCATATAGCAGCATACTGGCTAAAGGGATGACAGTGTGAAAGACAAATGGAAAGAAAAAAGGGAATGTGGCACAAAGGGTAGTTGGTAAGCCCTGCTGCCCCTCACCACTTTAAAGAGGAAAATATTTTTCCATAGTCTAATTTTCTAAACTAGTTTCAGCTATTAATGTGAAACCAGATATGGCTAAGCTTGGTTCCAAGCAGCAAATGAAGATCATAATTATATTGCGTGAATGATAGTGAAATATGATCATGAACCATCTTGAATATTTAGAAATGGGAGAGCCTGGATGTAGCCCCAGTCAGTGTGCACAGCTGCAGCCAAGCCATGAAACTCTTGCATGGTAAATACTCCTTAGCAGTTGTTCTTCACAGGGATTAAAAAAAAAAAGAAATAAAAAAAAAAAAATAAATCAACGTATTGACAAAATTCACAATCCTCTTATCAGTTTTACCACCTCTCCCTGTTCCAAATACCAGCAGGGATTAAGTGTACTTATAGAGAAATAATATTTTCAGGAGAATCAAGACAGCTGTTGTGGTGAAAAGTGCTGAAGTCACACAGAAGAGAGAACACAGATAATGAAAATGTCAGAAGAGAAGGAAAAGACTGATGACAAATCATCAGCCCTCATGGAGTATGCCATGGGATGAGCTGAGCCAAGGGTTTATAAAGAAGCAAAGGTGTTAGACATAATGAAGTGAGGCTATCAGCATATACAAGACATTGAAAGTTTCTCTACTTAGACCCTCACGTATCTGCAGCACTGATTTTTTTTTAAAGCATGTCTGTGATTAAAGACTCAGAGGGAAAAAAAAGAGTGTTTTTCCAAAGAGTCTGCCGCTGACCTTGTAGCATAGAGAGCTTGAAATGTACAGGAGCAATCAAGAACTACAGCAAGTGAAGCTCAGGAACTGTAGCTGCATTTTAAGTCATTCATAGCAGTGCACTTTCACTATTATTAGCATTTATAGGTGATGATTAACATCCATGGATTTCAGAAGACTTCCACTCAAGTTAGAGCAGTCTCATGGTAGTTGTGAAACTGGAATACCAGCACAGCATGCTGTGTACCGTTTTACACTTGTAACTTGTCCTAAGTACTTATTTTGATGGCAGGTGAAATCGAGCTGTCTTTGGAGTTGTTATGCATGTAGCTGGCATCACTGCCTCTGTTTCTTTGTACGATTGGAGGTAGATCTTGAATGTTTGACAGTCTTACAAGACAGATGCAACTATACAAAGTGATTCCGCATCAAGAACAAGTTCCCTAAACCTTTTCACAATGGAGGAAGGATAGTGTCTGTTCATGATCATTCAAGAATTGTAATGGTTAGAAGTGTCTTTCTAAGTTCTTCTATCAATTTGTTTTCAATAGAAGCTTTGCTGTGATTTACTAAAGCTCAAAACCACCCTGTGTCCAGTCTTTGGCACTTTCTGAACTACGAATGAACCTGGACTTCCTGTTGAGATATAAAGATCAAATTGGTAGCAAACAGTGAAAACTGATCATAAGCTCTAGAACTATATTGTACAAACATGACCTGCAGTGATGCTATAGCTCTGCTTCTCTGTGCACTGCACATGGTTAGAAAATACTCTCTCCAGTTGCTGCCTGCAAAAGGCATTGTATTCTGAGGCATAACATTTTTCTTCAGGGATACATTAGCTGAACTTATATATATCCAGTTAAAAGTCATAATCTAGAGAATTAAGCTTTTAAGCATGTATGATTTAGCTTGTATAATGAACTTCTTTTACCACTTAAATAAGTGAAAAGACTCAGTGAATTAAGACATTTAATTTTTCTAGAGTGAAATCTTTTTAAAAGACCAGTCAGGAAGAAGATTCAGCAACCGCAAAACCATGAATATTGGAGTTTCAAAGATTTTGACTATTGGATGGTCATATTTCAACAACATGCACTCATTTGCAATTAATCACATTATCCATCATGCTTTCCTAAATGTACGCAAAGATGTAAGAAGGCACAAAGATTTAAACTGAACAGTCACATTGTTTGCAAAATTTTGCAGGATCATTGTGGACGTGTTATTTTATCCATTGCTTATGTAAACCACCAAATCGTGACAAGTTGGACGGAGCATGCAACATTTCTTTTTGAGACTAGAAGTCTATCACATAATCCAACATAGAAGTAAAATGCCCTGTAAAATTCCAGTAAAACCTGGAATTAAATTCTTAACCTCTAGAGTGCTAAATAAGACTTCAAAGTAGCCTGTGGAGTTTTACCCTATGCATTCCTTCTCTCACAGTAGATTTCCAGCTCTCAGTGTGCAGTCTGGCAGTGGTAAGTGCACTGTGACTGGGAGCAGCTGCTCATGGTGGTACCAAGCAGCTGAAAAAAAACTGAAGGAGAATGCCAAAATCCTGAAGTTTTAAAATCTACTCTAAGAACTTCCCCATCCCCCCCCGCCCTGCTTCACCTAGAGGACAATTTATTGTCAAAGTCTAAATTTAATTTCAGAGGAAAAAACTGATAAAATTAAAATGGAAATAATTTATCTTTTCCCCCTTACTGTTTATGTTTGTGCACCTTCTGAAACTAACACCATGCTGTGTAACTCTTCAGCCTTACACGTATGTTAAAATCAGCATGCTCATTCTATAAAACTCAAGTGTGAAGGGTTGTCTCCTGCGAATCTGCTACACCTGGAAGGCCAAGTACCTCATTCCTCCTAATTGTCTTAGTAATTTCTAATATGCCTTTCTTTGAGCTAGTAGCTCAAATGTGTTCAGTGCATCTTTGCAGGAAAATATACATGTTTTTTTGTTGCAGTATCTTGTAATCCAGTTTGAAGTACATGTGATCCTATATCCTCCTTTTGACAAATGTAGGTCGGCTTCTGCATCCATATAGAAGCAGGACTAGGGCCTAATTATCAATGGAAAGGTTAGAGTTGCTCATAGCTGAGTGCAGTCCGTGTTCATGAGTCATGCTGAAAGACAGTTCTCCACTGTCATGGACAAGCTTATCACTCTGTTACCAGTCTGCCCAGTATGGATTTTGGGTACAGCCTTGATCTCTGTATACCCTTCCTGGGGGAGCTGAGTTAGGAACATTCTAGATACTGGTACAAGCAAGAGGAGCGCAAACAATTTGTTTCTTCTTACTGTCCTCCTACCTTAAACCTCTTTATGTAACTATTATCTGCCTGCTAATACTGTGATTCAGGCTTTGTGTTAAATGGAGGAAGTAAAGGGCACCACAGCATGGTGCTGGAATTGAGTCATTGGAAGTGCTACTTATAAGACACTAGTGGCTTCTCTAACTTCCTTAAGAGCTTTCTTCAAAGGTGTTATTAAATCTGCTTTGCCATAGAGAGAGAGCTTTGAGTCCTTGATGCATCTAAAGAGTTTCATCTTTTTCAAAATGTTGTACTTGGCATGTACTCAGAGAAAATGCAGCTGAAGAGATGGCCCAGACAGCTCTATCAGGGTGCAGCTTTCCACAGGGTTCCTTCTGAAAGTGTTTATAACCAGTTTTGTGAATATTGCTGATGGCGTAATAGCTGTGGTTTCTAGGCACAAATGCCAAAGCTATTTGCAGTTAACTCAAGTGCTATAATTTAATCCTAATCTCTGTTTTGAATCTGGTTTAATTTATTCACACTCGAAGGAATGGATGATCTGGACTGTACCTGGCATTTGATCTTTAGATTATGCTTATTGGGTAAAATTGTCTTTGTAAATGATAGCTATGGGTTTTTCAAAAGTAGCTTGTCTGTTGCTTTGTATTTGACTTTGCTCTATCACTGTTATTAAAATAATTTTAAAATAGTATTTTTTTAATAGATTACTAATAAAATCTGCAGGCAGCATCAGAAAGCCCATTGATGCTCTTGTCAGTGGGTCTCACAATACTGACTGATTATAATTTTCCTTTTATATCAGAGAATGTATTTCAGTGGAAGCGCTCCAAAGTTAAAGAACTAACTTGAGAGTTTTAATTAAATGTCTTTTGCATTTGGCTGCTGCTGTCGGTGTGTGGAAGAGTGGGATCACACAACTTCTTGGTTACTTTGCCTGTGCTATGGTGTCACTGAACAAAGCTTCCTCTTTGCCTTTTGCAAGAAGGAAGACAAAGTACAAAACTTATTCTTTTATTGTAACTGTTCGTTCCTTCTGTCTGTTGGATACAAGGGACTTAAACCACGTGTGAGGCAGGAAATCACTTGTATTTGGAAATACTCAGCGCTCGTCACAGGAGCTTGAATACATTTCCCAGTTAAAACCTATTATTAGGTCAGTCACAGGGTATCAAAAGAACAAAGGTTGTCAATTCTGTGCTCTTGTTATAAATTCAGTTAATTTCTATGTCCTATGAAAGATACTGTAGTATGGGACTCTGCATAGAAAGATAATCTCCTGCAGATTTATGGATTCCTTTTGTATTATATAAATAGCCATACTTTGGTAGGGCAAAGGGATTTGCATCAGATGATCTCCAGAGGCCTATTCCAAACTAAATTATTATATGATTCTATTTTCTTATCCTGAGTTTGATATTTACTTCCTTTTAAGAAAAAAAGTTTTAAATTTTGAACAGCAGGCCTGAGGTGAGGCAGTGCAGAGCCACTTGTGGTGTATTTCTGCCTCTGAATCATTCTGTACCTAGGTAATAACTGAGGGACAATGTTTATGAAGTTGTCTGAGGTTCTTGTTTTATGGATGCCATCTGGCAAATGACTTTCTGATAAATGGTGGCAGTATTTAATCTCCAGTTTGTCAAAGAAAGCATGTACTATGTGATAATCCTGAAAATGGGAACTGCAGCAAACTGGTTCCTGACTCGGGGAAAACGAGGTGTGAAGGAATGTGAATGAGATGGGGATATGAAAACATTGAAATTGATAGAGTGAGTAATTAGGTATCTGAAAGGGAAGAGTATGAACTGGAATGCAGAAACAGAGTCCATTCAGTGCAGGGAGGTGCCAGCCCTGGCAGACCGTCATGCTTGCCCCAGTTCTTGCTCACTCTCCTGCTCTACTCAGGGGCCTTTGGGTCTGGAGCAGCAAGAGGGTCCTGCAGCTACAGGCAGCAGCCTCAGAGAATGCTGTCTCTAATTGCTGATGATAACTATGCTGTTTGATCTGCTCTGATTTCTGTGTCTGTCACTTTGACTAATTTTTGTAAGATGTACTCCAAAGGCAAGGCTGATGATTTAAGATTAGCCTAGGTCAAAGAAACAAAAATCTCTGACACGTTTCAGGATTGATACATATCAGCAATCCTCTTGTGCAGAGGAGACAGTGGCTTATTAGGGCATTTCCAGTGAAAGAAAATGTTAAATTACAGGATCCATAGAATGGTTTGGGTTGGAAGGGACCTTAAGATCACCTAGTTCCAATTCCCCTGCAATGATCATTCTGTGTTATACAAGGCAATAATGTTTTAAATTATAAACTATTTTTATTTCTGTATTAGGAGAAAATGACTCTGTTTAACAACCGGTTTCCACCAATATTCCCATTAGAAGATGGTATATCACCCTCTGTTTTCTAAAAGCTAAAAAATGTTAGAAAAGTGAGGAATGTGCTGAATAAAACATGGGACTTTTTCTGGAACGTTACTAACTGGTGAAAATATAAATGCCTGACCTTTAGATTTCCATTGGGAGTTTTGAATGTGTACCTTTTGTTTGGAAAGTGTACCTTTGTTTTGAAAAGAGAAATGTTTACATGATTTGTGGTGGAGTTGATAGACAATATGGCTTTAAAGAATAAAGCATGAAATCTGGCTGTGGAAATAACAAGGCTTCTGAAGTAACACATAGTGCTGCTATATTATGTCAGGAGACTATAAACAAGAAATAGTTGTAAATTGTCCCTCTCCTATAATTTCACTTTACTGGTGCTCAACAGCTCTATAAAACCTTCAGTTGTTATCCACCCTTCAGAAAACATTTAAAAGCGCTGGTAAACTCTGAATTCTTCCTATAAAACAACTGAACCCTACCGAGTTGCTAAATATGTTCAGGAGGATGAGCCTACTGAAGATTATTGTCTCCTAGGAGATAACCATCATCTTAATTTTCATGCTTCTCGAAAATTCTTGGTACCTTACAGAATTATTGAACTAAGAAATTAATTTCTATTACTTGTAGGAGAACAAAAATGTCTCCAGACTCACTGTTTTCAAGCAGCACTTTGAGTACTGATGACTATCATCACCTTGATATTTCACATATAAAGAAAAACAGCCACATGCTTCCACTTCTTAATTTTCATCTCCTGTGTCGTAGTTGATTTAGACTGTAAATTCTTTGTGTTGGTGAACATCGTTCAGTGTATGTCATCACACAAGTCCTCTGATAGATCCATGCTTACTGAATTTTCTTTCTGCTTTATGAAGCTAGTAGTTCCTGTGTATCTGAAGCAGACAGGCTCTGTCTCTTCTGAATGTCATGTTCTTTTCAATCATATTAACTGTGATATAGGCACTGGCCCCTACTCGCATGCTTGCTTGAAATCTATGATTAAGTGTAATCTAAAACCAGACAGTTTTCAATATTAGGCTGCAAATTTTGGATAATCTTTTTACTTTCTAGTGTGTCACCCACATAACCACCGAGTTAAAATAAATCGTCAAAATAAAGAAAGCATGCCTAAAAGGTTAATGACTTGGAGTGTAAACCTTTTTCTTCAGTGACTATTTGTTGTAAATAATAAATCATATGCTACTATATCAGCAACACTAGAGATAGGTTGAGTATTCAGTCCTTTCCTTGTGTTGAGAAATCACATGTGAGCAGTCCTTCATTCTTAGTTGTTGGCTTTTTATTCAGAATTATTGAATGGATTCTCATTTAAATATATTTCAGTTTGCTGAAGGATTACAGACATGTTTTCAGTACTCAGCTTCTGTGTGATTTCTTACTTTCAGGATGTGGGTATTGGTGCTGTGTTTCTTGGATTAATGCAGCTCTAGCAAAGACTTGAAAAACATAATCAGAGCCAAAAACAGTTTTAAAAGTTGACAGAGGAAGACTGTCTGAGTAAGGGATCTTTATGTGTTTTATTTTGGGTTTTTTGAGCTGAACCTTGCCATAGGCATTGTTGCAAGTAGCAAATACCCTGTATAAAATTTGAGGTGGTGAACTTAAAGCATATGTACGCGTATGCATTTCTGTGTCAGGATTTAAGCCTCAGGCATTGTGAATGTTTCTTGAAGCCCTCCAGTTACATCTATTACACATTAGCCTCTGCAGCACTCTGTTAATCATCACCAAATTTTGTAAGCTAAAGGTGATAATATATGGAGGAAGAAAGAGTTTGTCAAGTAAATAAATTTAACTCCACGGATATAACTAACATGTTGTGTCAGAGATATTGGCGTTGTTCTGGTGCTATATATTCCCAGACACTTTGGGTATGGAAGTTGCCTTATTTTGTCTTGGGACAAAATACAGGGAATAGGGAAAAGATAGTTAATAGGATAAGATACGGTTGATGAACTTGCCAAAGGCTGAGAGAAAGAGATGTGCTAGCATGCACTTGATGAAATCTGTAATTTACTGCCAGAAATTAATTCTCCTTGGTTTTGTATGCTATTAACCTCTCCTCCAATTTATCTACTTAACTTTTTGAAATCATTTGCTTACTACTTTGCTTAATGAAAATTTCTGCTGAGCTTTCAATTTTTTTCTTTACTAAATTGATGCTGAGGATAACTGTATTTGAAAGGTAAGCAGGTCCCAGACAAGGTACAACTGTTTGCATATGAACACATGGACTCTTCAGTTAAAAAAGACCATGTCTTTTTTCATTTCTAAGGGTCTTTTTTTCACCTGCTTACAAGATTATTGAGTATTCGTTGGTGTCCGAGTTGCAGTAGACTGAAATTTGGGCAGAGTTTTATATTTTGGGCATATGATCAGCTATCTCCTTGAAGACTTTCTGGATTATTATTGTGCCCATAGTCAGGTCATGCAGAATTCTTCTAAAACCACTTGTATTGGAAATCAGATACAGACACTTCACATGAAACTTATAAGCAACTAATGAATGTTGTTTAAATTGAATGTTTTATATATTCTTTCCTAGCAAAGCAGCTGAACTTTACTCTTACAAGCCAATTGTGAAGAAATTGCTATATTCATTACTGAAAGATAGCAGACTGAAATGCAATTTGTGTTAAAAATTGCATTACAATAAAAGTGTTACTAACTTGATCAGATCAGCATTCAAGCAATTTGTAGCAATTTACTAGCAACTTTTCAATCTTATTCCTTTGAAATATTTGAGTCAAAGAAGTTTCTGAGATCCACATACATTAGAATTTTGAGAAAATGTACGGATTTGAATATGAGCACTGACTGATCACATATGCAGCTTCAGGTGTCTGTTTTCATTTACGTATATGATGTTAAAAGCAGGCATGCTTTGGTAGGCAAAATGAGAGCTATCTAACGTGAATTTTAAAATGTTGCACCATCCCTTCAAATGACAAATTGTCTATAATAGCCTTGAGAGTTTACAGATACTTAATTTGAAGTTCTTTATTACCTTCTTGTTTTATATACTTTTTATATTCCTCCTGTTTTTCTACTGAGAAAATCATGTTATTCCAAGACTAGTCATCTTACTGAAGACAGCATATATTACGTGATTTGAAATAGAACTTGAAACTAATAGTGTTGCCCAAGATACAGGACCATTTTCTGAAGAAATTTATCGGTGATAGGGCATACTGTTTTCAAAGATAAACCTCAGGAAACCTTCACTACAGGAGACCCACGATTCCTGGAGTACTTAAAGGAGGCCTAAAAGAAAGCTGGAAAGGGACTTTTTACAAGGGCTTGTGGGAACAGGACAAGGGGAATGGCTTTAAGCTTAAAGACGTTCAATTTAGATTAGATACTAGGAAGAAATTCTTTCCTGTGAGAGTGGTGAGGCACTGGCACAGGTTGCCCAGAGAAGCTGTGGTTGTCCCGTCCCTGGCAGTGTTCAAGGCCAGGTTGGATGGGGCTTTGAGCAACCTGGTCTAGTGGAAGGTGTCCCTGTCCATGGCAGGGTTGGAACTGGATGATCTTCAAAGTCCCTTCCAAACCAAACCATTCTATGATTCCACTTCAGAAATGTAGCTACCAAGCAAATTAGCAAATAAGATCGTTACAGGCTTTAATAAAAGGTATTGACTAAATATGATATATTGCAGGACTTTATTTACAAGATCTGAATGGTGGGTTTAATTGTGTTTGTGTGTTTTATGTAATATCACTCACATATTTTTGAGTAAATCAAGATAATCCCTAGTGAGATTTTTTTATTGCTTCTAAAGATGTTTTAGGAGTAAGGTTATTTTTGTCATCACCTATTTGTGGTTATCACTGCAGTATCTCAGTGCTTCACAAATATTTATCTTTGCATATCCTTACCAAATCTGTGTTGACCCTGACAAAGACAGCATCAATCCTGCCTGTTTCAGCATATGGGTGCTGGAACTGGAAGTTATCCTACCTGCATACTGTGAATTTGTGCAGCTTGCATTTTTAATGGTTTGTGGTGCATTATGTAACACCTTCTCTGGAATCCAGAATGGCATTTTCAGACATGAATTTCTGACTTCACAGTATAGGCAAGAGGCCAGGAGATCTTGCACAAATAGATTAAGACAAATATGTAAGCCTTTAGCAGACTGGAATGACTCAATGTCTAACTGCATTTTTGAAGCATCTCTATTGATCAAAGCCCTCAGAATACTCAACATTATTTGTAGTGTATTGCAAAACATTTGTCCCTTAGGTTACTTCTTCAAGCTTGATTTATTATTTTTTTAATGTTATTTTATTTTTTATTATTGTGTACTTGGTAGTTGTATGTTTCATCTTGGACATCAGGGACAAAATCTTCGGTTGTTACTAGCAGTTGTAATTACATCAGCAACATCTTGCAATTTATACCCTTTTTGAACCTGTATTTCCATACTGACAAGTAAATTCACACAGTAGGATAGATCTTTTGACACTTTGTGCATTGGCATTTCTGCTGGAGCAGGAAATTTACAGTATCCCAGAAATGGCTGTGGAATACTGTTTAAAATACTGTAAGCTTTGGCTGTCTTTGGCCTTACAAATATATATGGGAGGCATTTTAATGTAATTCTTTAGTATCTAGAAATTGTGAAACAACCAAGTACTGTATAGGTACTTTCTTCCTTTCAAGTGCAAAATGAAGTCTCTTTTATGCTGTGACTGAGCATATCCCAAATCGTTTTAAGCTATTGATTGATTTTCTCTTGCTTCCTATAGGCTCTTTGGTTTAATAGAATAGTTTGAAGAGTGGAATGCAGAGTGACTGATTTTTATCCTGTGATTAATCTCATATATCCCATTTGAGGGATAATTTTGGTTTTTGTTTTTTCATATTTTTTCAAAAAAATCTTTCATTTATTCATAACTGGCTCATAAATGACTACACAGTGGACTGGATGCTGTTTCTAACATTCCTTCTTCCACAGTGTGGTAAAGCCAGTTAATCTCCTCATAATTACAGGTGGCTTCTTTTATGAATGTTTCTGAAATAATTCAGTTGGCAGCTGTTCCTCCATTTAGTGACATCTATTGACAGTAATACATTGAAGTGCATATCTTTAATGCATTCTCACAATGATCTGAAAAGATAAGGATGCACATGCCCTGTTTTGCAGGTAGAGACTCGGGAACCGAGTGATTGATTTGCTAAGGATCACAGAAGTGCATGGCAGAGCAGAGGTTTGAGTATTTTTCACCAGTTCCTAAGCTTGCTTTCTGATCAATGAATTGTTCTTTCTCTCCTGCGTGGGAGGTGGGGATACTTTTTTTGAATCTTTTTCACTTGAAGACCTGTGCATATGTTTCTAGTGGATCTATGGACCTTTGTAGAAGGAATTCAGGCCTACCAACTGTGACATTGCAGTTCTCAGTCTCCCTAGATATTATCCATGAATTTTCCTTATTTGTGAGTTTTCCCTTTCTGTGGGCCACAGGTGGAAAACCATTAGTGTGGCCTAAGGATTAATGAATAAAGCAACAATATATAGCTAACAAAAAAAAGTAATGGTGGTATTTTTTTCTCTGTTTTGTAATCTACTTCTGATGTCTGGATGGCTCTTTAGTCACTTGGACATTCTGGATCAGATTTTGTCCCTGAATAATTTATTCCTTTGCAATACATAGTTACTTAAACCCTATCTTTTACTACCCTTACAGTAAAATGTAATCCTTTTATACAGTTTTTAATCTAAATTTGACCACTACTGTGTGGCAAGAAATGAGATGAGGTCTTCTCCTGTAAATCATCTATCTCTGAGAGTAACTGCCAGCTGATCAGAAACCACACCACTTCCTGTAACTTCACACTTACTCATCTTTGCAGAATCATCCCACTGAAAACTGACAGTAGATTTTTAGGTAGTTTTAATTAGTGATAGAAAAACTATCTTAGGATCTACTTAGATTGCGTAAGCTGGAGGTCACCTATCACCTATCTTGCACACAAGAACTTCCACCAATTCACTTCTTTAAAGTCTGTCCTTCAGTTACCTACCTTCTGAGCTCTCTCAGATGTCTTGTTTGGTCTGGGCTTCTTAGCTGGAACTTTATCAGCTCAGCACCAAGCAAGTGAAAAACAAAGCAAATATCTCCTATTTTGCTGCCCACCTTCTGACTGCTCCTTCTGTCAGCCTCCTACTCAGGCTTGTAGTAGACTTGTAAACCAGATGTAAATGTTGGTATGAGAAACATGAGGCAGAAGGGCAGAGTTAGAGAAAGCGGTAAGGCAGAGTCCTAAGAAAAAGTGCAAACATTATTTCAATCAAAACCAAATTGTCCTGTTTTTGTAATGAGGATGGATATATATCCTGGTCACAGTGTACCCAGCAAGATTGCAGATGCAAAATTGGCAGGAGTGGCTGCTTCACCAAATGGTTGTGCTACCATTCAGAAGACCATCAAGAGGCTGGGAAAATAGCTGACATGAATCTCATGAGTTCAACAAAGGGAACTGCAAAGTCCTGCAGCTGGGGAGGAATAGCATATGTACCAGGACAGACTGGGGGCCAACCAGCTCCAAAGCAGCTTGGTAGAAAATTGACACCAAATTGAATGTGTGGCAAAGAAGTCCAGCAGCATCCTGTGCTTAATCCAGTTATGGTTGCAAAGTGAATTGAGAGGCTCAGACGGAAGGTGAAACAAAGGTGCAAAGTATTATGGTTACATATGGTTACATGATATTTATGCTCAAGATCTCAAGATGAAGAGTTCTGAACACAGGAACTCAGGGGATCTTTTTTTTTTTTTTCTTTTTAATGAAAAAGGTAACTTTTCATTCTAGGTTTTTAGGGTTTTTTTGCTAGTATCAAACATCTCATATCTCAACATTTTGCAGGCCTTGCTGTTATAATTGCATCTGCAGATGATGAAAAGAAACAACTTTTCTGTTGAGAATATCATAAACAGATGCTGAATTCACTTAGTCTGAGACAATACACTGATTCTTTGCAGCTTTTCCCAGAGAGGACAAGAAATTGCTGAGACTACACATTATTATGTTGAAAAAGCTTAGCAGGAATACATGTTTTCCACAGTTGCAGAGTTTATTCTAAGCCAGCTGAAGTCTACAAACTGAAATATATCCATTCTGCTAAAATAAATATGGTCCTTTCCAACCCTAACTATTCTATGATTCTATGAATAATACACTGACCTTTCCAATTTACATTAATTTTCAGTTAATGATTGTTACATGAGTTCTTTTATTGCATATAGTACAAACTTTGGGCATACAGAATTGTCCATGAAGACTCAGGTTGGTGGAGTTATTCCACTGAAATTGAGAGAATAGTTTGGCTACAAAAGAGAAAGTGTGCATATTTGCAATCCTAATTGAAATTGTCTGTTGACCTCAAATTGGTGTAGAAGAGCTTGACTCAGATGTTGTCTTTTGCATTCACATTAAGACTGGCTATTGATTTTGGCAAAATACTAGAGAACAACAAAAAAGGCAGTCCTAAAGGAGATGTCTGCTGCACACATACATATGTTTGTAGCTGATTAGGACTTCAGGTAGGGTAAAGGCTGGAAGCTTTGGATCTCAGTTCCAGAAACAGAGTCATGAAAGCATAGATCAAAGGTGAAATCCAGTAGGTGATTCTGAGAAGACACTTAAAGGCTGAAAAATATTAAAAAAGAAATAAAAGCCATCCCAACTTATCTGTGCTCAGCCTGTACTAACAGAAACTCTGTGTGCAAAGTTATGAAGACAAAGTTCTGCATATTAAATACAAATCTGAATACTCATGTTTCTTATATCACAATAAATCTGATACAACTTTCCACAGAATGGGAATTTGCATTTACTGGCATTCCTGTCCCCTTCAACAAGAGGAATCTTGTGATCTCGCCTATCACAAGAAAGAGATGAGAACTTAGAGGTGAGAACTTAAAAGAATTTTCTAGATTAAAGCCCAGTATAAATTAGCATGCTCAAAGAAACCAGAAGTCACCTGCTTCTTGCAGCTTTCAGTAAGCAGCAGATCCCTCTTTGGAATGCAGATTTGGTAACAGCTAATTAGTTTATGTAGCTAATCTTTTACATAGTCTTTCAGGTTATGGAAATAAACTAAGCAGGATGAATAGGAAAAGAATATTTACAGCATACTAATAATAATCAATCCCTAGACATTTCCCTAGCTTAATATATAGTGAGACATCTTTCAAAGCCAAATATTGTTGGAATAGCTGAGAGAAGGTGCAGAAAAGCCTTGAGTAGTGATTCACATCTGACTCCAATCCGAGTTAAGCACAGAAGGCTGCTTACCATAAGATGCTTTTCAGTGTTGGAATTGGGGGTTAGGAGAGATCAGAGGAAAAAATATGAACCCTGGCAATTCTGAGAAAGGAAAAGGTAACCTCACAAATCTTTCCTGTGGTGTTATAGCAAGAATGAAATAGGGTGCTGCAGCTGTATTCACCTATATGGAGGTGATTTTCAACTGAGTGCGATGCGGACATGGAAAAGCCCATCTTACAGTGAAAAAGATCAGAAGAGCTTCTTTCAGCTCACTGTTACTTATGGTGACATAGCACCAGCCAAATTTTAATGAATATTCTCATCAGGATATCTTACTGTTTTAGCAACTCTCTCTTAAGTCACCAGAGATAAAAATATTTGTACCTTTGTTTTTAAAAGAAAATAAGTTGGGTTTTTTTTCCCACTGTGTGTTATCCATAGTTCCAAGTACAGTCAAATCAAATCAGCTTAAACATGACTGATCTTTTTTCTTTTTTTTCTTCTTTTATATATGTATACATATATATACACACTTTAGCATTTTAGGATTTTGTGTATAGTTCACTTTGCACACACAAGTAAAACTCCTCAACCTGAGTAGTTGTATACTCTCAAGTTCTTGAACTTGTCATACTTTCAGATGTGTACCTTTCGAAAATTAGGTAGGCAGATTTTACATACAAAGTATCTACTCTAGGCACATACGTTCTAGATTTAATTTGCCTAATCAAATGCTGTCTTGCCCAAATGTTGCTGAATGAAGCATGCTCTCCAAATAAAAATGAAGCTTAAA
>JANHGB010066039.1:0-12765 GCA_026283785.1 Coracopsis vasa | reverse complement strand
AGGCTGTTCCATGGCAGGGGGTTGCAACTAAATGATCCTTAAGGTCCCTTCCAACCCAAACCATTCTGTTGATTCTGTGACTTTGTGACCTGGATAGATGTTTGTTATACTGCATGTTTCTTATGATCAGTTTTGACAATGTACTGCACTTGGAAAATGGAAATGCTCAATTTAAACTGACCCTTAATATACAGTTCAGGGAAACATTTCACGTAGGTTTTAAGTATTGATCAACCTTTAAATGGAACTGTACAAAAGTTAAAAGGGAAAATATAGTATGCTTAGGATAAGAACCACCTAAGCCAACTTTAGTCAAAAATCCTAATGTCAAGTATTTAATCTAAGTTGCTTGCATAGATTCCATTTACAGTCAGTGGTGAGAAGTAAGTGGGTAATAAGTACCTGCAGGGGTAACTCAACACACCTGTTATAAACACACAATTTAGGACAAAATGAAGTAGTGTTTGTAGGTGCCCTTCTCTCCTGATTTAAGGGGAAGACTAGAACACTGCTGCAGAAGATACTTAACTTCTAAATGATTAAATGAGGTGTAATTAATCCTTTCCTTATATGCTAAATATAAGTTATATATAAAAGGTGAAAGGAGGATAAGACAGACCTATCTTGTATATTTGTCTGCAAACAAGGCTAAATACTAATGGAATAAATGTGGGCTTCATTGTTACTGGATTAAAAAAGAAAAAAGATGAAATTTCTTATAAGCAAAATTTATGTAGTGAAGATAGATCATAAATCCAAAATAGCATTGATGCTGGATATTTAGTAGTATAACTGAGGTCATGACTTGTCCCTCTGTAGTTTAAATAAACCAAATAGGATGCACAACAGTTTTTTCCAGTTTCTATTCAAAGCTGAATTTCACCCACAGTAAATTGGAAATCTCCGGCAACTTGCCCACAACCTTTAAACTTTTCTGGTTGATGATTTTAATACAAAAAGGCTTTTTATCAGTAAATTCCGTCTGGCTTGGAACCAAACTCTGACTCCTACTCTTTCTCCATGCCACAACATTTTTGTAAAGCTGAATAAATATATTACACCAAACCCGGGTCTTTGAAGTGTAAACATCAACATACTACAGTAACACAAAACAGTCCAAAAATAACATATTTATAGCCAAATTATTTCTGCAGCATGCAGTAGCCAAACAATGCAATACCTTTACCTGAAAAAAATACTGAGTAACTGTAATCTGTATTTAAGTGGTATCTGAAATGAATTATCATTCTTGTTTCATTTTTCCCCCTATGCATTTAGTTCCCTATGACTAAAAATAAAAAGGAATTGTAAACCTGACAATTTTATTTCAGAGACTTCTGTGACAACTATTAAAAGAGCACCATCAGATATGCAGATTTCAAGAAATAAGGTTACCTGAAAAGGCTTTTGTTATCTGGCATAATCCCTCTTTTCTGCAAAGGAAATACTGGATTTCTGGAAGCAGGTTTACCTATAAGTAAAAAGAGACGCTTTAATGATTCCATTCAGAAAAGTGCTCTTTTGCCTGGAGCCTTCAAGGGGTTTGTATTTAATTTATAAGAGACACCTCATGTGCAAAACTTCTGTCAGTGTGAAAAGGGAATTACAGCTTTGCCATCCATGCAACACAGGATAATGGAGTCAAGAATGGGCTCTTCCTCCATGGCTATGACAACACAATACTTTAGACTTATGGCTCCCCTCCTGGCTGCTGTTCACCCCTTCCTGCCCCCTTTTCAGTTTCTGCAGCTTCTCTGTTCTCTGCCAGTTATCAATCACTGTCTCTCCCTGCAGGGAAATAGCCTATACCACTTGAATTGCTGTGCTTGGAAACAGTGGTAAGCTAACATAGCTAAACCACATCCAGGCTCTGAAACAAAGGACTGTGTTGCACTGTGGTATGGACATGCCAGCAGTGAGTAAGCCCAATATTTAAAGTTATCCGCTGATATGGGCCATCTGGCTTAAGTCCTTGCTGTGCTGCACACTTCTGAGAGAACTTGGACAATTCCTTTGATCACCTTGTGTCTCAGTTATCCATGTGTGAAACTTCTGGACATTTGAGAGTGCTGTAAGGATTATTGTAGTGCACAGTATTAGAGGCTCAGATGTGCTATTATAGGTAGAATGAGCAAAAAGCAGTGTGCAGAAGCCTGGTGTGTTTTATGATCTGGGATGTGAATCCAATGCATGTACATTCCTAGCAAACTGGAACCATGATAAAGATTTCCCTTTGGATACACTTAGATAAAGCATCCTGTCACAGGGAACCCCAGTGCATATGATTCTAGGTCTGCTGCAGACACAAAGTGGTTTTTATATCCTTATGAACTTCATACATGAACTAGATGATACCTTTTAAAAACAGTTCTATCTCTCCCAGTACCTCAAGTCAGAGTTTATACTTTTGGGTCTTGCCATTATCTGTGTATGCATGTGAAATATAAGCCAAACTGTACCCATAGTTTGGTCACATTTTTTCAAAAACCTCAGTTAAAATCTCATATTTTTACCAACAGGTCAGGTACTTAATCAGGCATCTGCATGTCTAAGTAACCTAAACTGTGCCCACAACATGCTCAAGTATAAAAACCCAAACAAACCAACAAACCAATCCTGAAAATAACAACAAATAGTGGCACTGATGCTTTGGACTGTGAATAAGCAGATTGCAGTGCAGAGCAAGGAACTGCCATGAAGGCCCTGGAGGCGGACAGTCAGAAGCACTGTCATTATTTGGAGAGATGCCTAAATGATGTTTAGAAAGGAGCAATTACTTTAGCTGAAACTCAGCAGTGATACAGGATGTGAAGTCTAAATTAATTTAGCTTTATCTTCTGCCTATGCTATTATTCTGAAATATTTCATGCATTTGCTAGCTGTTTCTTCCCATTTCTAAATTCTCTTTTCCAGTGGGGTAAATTGCTTAAATTTCCCTTGACTTCTGTAGAAGCTTTTTCTGTCTGACATGCTACTTGAGAGTGGCCAACAACAAAAAAGTTCAAGCCAAAGAAAAGAAAAACTTGATGCTCAGTTGTGACAATTTTCAGTATTTACGCTGAAACATTTGCAATCAAAGTAATATACTCTGTCCAAATGAGAAGTTGTTTGTGATCACTGGGTGTGATGTAAAGAAGGATGAAATGCTGGTATCTATTCCTCAGTAGACAAAAAACTTGAAAAAACTTTTTTATGGGTGTTAAGTCATGCTGCTGCAATATAAAATAAGTACTAGATGCTTCTCTTCTTGTGAGTGCTGAAAATTTGGGCTAGCCCTGGCCTCTCATTTCTACAAAAGATAACATGATAATCGGATACCTTCTGGAATAGCTGTAGATGATGCAAGTCTTCTATTTGAAAGCAGCCAGTACCATCAGTTTTTCTGGAAGATAAGCATATCAAAAGATCCCAAGGGCTGATACCACCTATCAGGAAAGAAAAGAAGCATACTGAGAAAGAAAAAATCATCAATTCCTATTTGAACAAAAAATACTTAGACCCAAATCCTGAGGAATAGCCAACCATTGCAATGCTGAGTACATGAACACCTAGAGCTGGCAGAAGGAAAAAAGACATACTCACTAGCACAGTTCAAGCTTTTGGAACTGTATTAGGTATTTGATAGTTGGCAGCTCCTGTTATACCTGCCTACTGATGTCCAGTCCCCTGGTGTTTGACCTGTTTAGCATTCAGAAATGAAAAAGTTCAATAGCATGGCACTGCTTTAATTTGTTCTTTCTTTTTTTTTCTGAACTCCTCAACATGCACACTTGTAACACACATCCACTACCTGCAGTGTGATCTGAGGTCTTTCATTATTGGGAAGTAAATTTTACAGGAAGCAATACTAGTCACGCTATTGCAAACAGCAGGATTTTCTAGCCTGAATTTTTCTATAGTGGCTTCTTAAATATTAGACAACAGTTTTCCAACATCTGGAACTGGTGTACAAGTGGGAATTAAGTCACACTGAGCAAGCAGCTAGCTTCTGAGCTAGTTTTGGTGCTTCCTTTCTGGAGCAAAACTAGCCTGTGAGACCATGGAGTTCTATTAGCAGGGAACAAGCAACACTGGAGTCAGAGATGGCTGGCTGACGAAGAGTCAAAACTAAATTGAACCAATTAAAATATCATTATGGATTACAAGATAAAAATAGGTCTTGGAGTCTGCCCATATCACAGCATGTGATGTGTAGAAATGCCAGTGTAGCTTCAAAGGAGCTTGGTCAGCTCCCTCAAGTGATTATTTGTTTTCTTCTGTATATATGGCCTCCGTAATCTGAACTAGTTAGAGACAGTGTCATCTCTCAAAAGATTAACAGAGTCACTATATCTGTTGAGGACACCATGCATGCGTTCAATAAAGGGTAAACCATTTCAGTGACAAGATGACAGAAATAAAGAACTTCCAAACAGAAAGGGCAGTGAGAGAAGCTGTACAGCATCCAAGGCAGGGTATAGCATTTGGTCAAAGGTCTCTGCACAACACCTGTTTCAGTGACTGGTTGGCTGGTTCTTTTTCCCAAGGTTGGGAAGATTACATGCATTTTATTCCATTTTGTGCTATCCATCTGTGATAGCTTCCTAATTCTATTAGATCACCCTCTAAATTTGGTCCCACTGGTGGCCCACAGAGATGTTTATTTTGGCTGATTTCCCTCTCCAAAATTTTTTGCTACCCAATCACAATCACAAATGTCAAGCAGGATGAAGATTTCACCTAAGGAGATTTAACACACTCAATTTACCTTAAGTACAGTAATGAACTGATTGTGCAGAATGGGTCCAGGACTATGAAACTATCACCTTCACGTTTGTAAGCAATGTGACAAAGCTGAAAAGATGAATTTTCAGTTATGCTGTATCCATTACCATAAAGAATTCTTCCATTTCACATTATGAGAACCAGTATTATGGTATAAAAAGAATTAAGTCATGTGAAATTTAGGCAAGACATATTCACTAAATGCTCCTTTGTGAAAGAAACAAACAAAAAACTGCAGGTAGATAAAAACGGCACAGATAGATAGAAAATAGATGAAACATTAAAGAAACATACAAGCAAATACTTCATTTCAGTGCAAAAGACTGGCAGTGTTAACCTACTCAATGGCCTCACCAGCTATGTAATTATCAGATAAGTAAGATGTGCCTTTGACTAGTAAGCACATTTGAATAAATCATTATAATTACATATAAAGCACAAAACCTAGCTAGCTGTGTGCAAACCGAAAGGAAATTGGAGGGAACTCCATTTCTCAGAAGCAGTTCATTTCCTTCCCTTGTTTATTGTTACACATCCTGGCCAGGCATGAATTTGATCTCTGACTCCAAAATATCTGCTGCACTGTGTATCATATATTTGCCTTTAGGACACAGCAGAGTGATCGATATGAATGTACCAAAGAGAAGAAAAGGAAAAAGGGCCCTCAGACCCAGCGTGTTTCTGAGCCAGTGCCAATGAAGTAGAACAGTTAACTGCTGGGAACAATAATTTTCAGGAGGGGTTGAATGCCTGCCATTAGTTGTGTTTTCTATTTAGAGTAATTAGACATCTAGCCAGTTATTTCAGTACAGAACAATCAGAACTGAAACATGCCTATTTATAGAAAACAGGAAACTTCCTATTAGAAAAACAGTGTACACCTAGTGCTGTCTCTCAGATTCAGGTTGTCGGAGAGGAATGACTTTTGTTTTAATGTTTCAATACATTCCTTAGCAACTACACCTGAAAAAAAATGTTCTTGGAAAACAAAAATGGAAGAAGCATGTGTTACAACAGTTATTTAGTACTGGAACAGACTTCTCTTTGAATAGATACAGCCTAGAAACTGCCTGTGTCATTCCTCTCACAGTTCAACTTTTTGTGGAAAATAAACATCTATGATCATGAGACCATGAGTCTGTCTCCGTTCTACAAATGTAACGATTACAAAACATCTCAGTGAAAAAATGCTGGTGCTATCAATATTCCAGTAAAACCAAATGGCCCAGGAAAAGGATCCCAAGCTTTTGGGCACTGTATTTTAACACAGAAGATCTCTTTTACAGAAATTATTTCTAAAGTAAAGCAAGATACAACATGTGAGCTACAACATTCCAGAATAAAAGAGAAAAGAACAAAATTGACAGTAATAACACAAGTCATCTGCATGGAAAAACTCATGTTTCAAAATGTTTTTAGAGATGCTTAATGATGAATGTTTAATTAAGATGTTTAAAAAAGAATGTCCATATTAGTCTGTCTTCAGTGTATACACTGTTGTTTACTGCAGACGTCAAACCAGAAGCAGGCTTTAACAGGACTTTTGAAGTGGAAGGTTAAAATGGATATTTCATACCTGAACAATTTAACTACTAGCAATTTACATGATGCTTTTTCCATGTAAAGGGCTTTATCTACGGTTAAGGAAATCTTGTTTGCTTTATTCACCAAACCAGTGGAGCTCAGCATGTGGGAGCAGACAACCAGTCATATGAAATCCCACCTCATGGAGATAGTCCCTACTGCTTTGTATTACTCTGCATTTGTACAAGCACAAGAGTGGTAACTTAAGATGAGAATACGCAACTGTATGCACAACCCCCCTTTGAGCATCATTTCAAACCAAGATTTTTTAGTTCAGCCTGTTAATTAAGGCCTTGCCTACACAAGGAATGGTCATCTGTAGATATATATTTTATGCAGGTGAAGCAAGTTTAATATGAATACAGCTTATGCTGGCAGTATGATGCTTTTATTAATCTATATTTCTTGCCAGCTCTTTCCCCCCACCTCTCATCCAGTCTTTGTAGCCCCATCTTGCAGTCCCATCTTAAAAAGTGCTGCTGTACCTGAGATGTGTATCTTAGGTTTACCTGAGAATATCAACCTGAGTTGCTAATCTAAGAATCAGTATTTCAGCATACTTTGATTTCAATCCGCTGTGACCACCTTTAATTAGTCTTATTCTCAGTGAGTCAGAGTACATGCTGTTGAATTCAGAGGGCAATATGTTTCAACAGACAACTGATAGAATATACAACTTCCAATTTTCAACAAGATACCACTGTTTTCATTGGCTTTGACTCTGACTTGTCGCTTGGAATAATTAGAACAGTTGATGTGGAAAAATCATTTATAAGATAATAAATGATGGAGAAAAACAAGCATGTTTTTAGCAGCAGTGGAAATAGCAATGCAGAGACCAATAAAAACATTTAACTTTTTCAATAAAAATATTCTGCAGAGAGTTTTTGTATTCTGATATAATAGATCAAAGTGAACAGAAACAAAATGAGAACTGTAGGATTTAGTGGGGGTTTAAGCTTGCAGCACATACATTTTATAGATGAACTTTAAGAATTTCTGAAGGTGGTTTCTTAAATGAAGTGATCTTATTCCAATCTATGAAATTATCGTGGCCTCCCCATGAGCTACGGCACTGGAGGCTGGATTTTGCAGGAAAACTGTTATATGTGTATAACTCCATGGAGATTTTAAGTTCTTATGTGTATACACAGAATAATATTATTTCATTTAACCAAATGAGTAAGCTTCATCTTCAACACACAGCCTGAAATTTCATTTTACAGTGTTAAGGTTTCCAACCTGAATTTTTAACTGAAAGAACTCTGAAAATAAAATAGTGTTCATCTTTTATGCTCATCTTCATGTGCTTCATTCATTCTGTGAAATGAAAAGGCTAGCCAGCTTTATTTTTATCTTAATTTCCAGTCAGTTTGAAATTTTGCACTTTCTTGCACCATCACACTAGAATTAATTAATTTACAGGCACTGGAGGACAAGAAGATGATAAGAAACAGCCAACATTTATTTGTCAAGAACATATCTGTAAACCTAGTCTAATTTCTTCTGACAGAGTAACTGATTTAGTGAACAAAGGAAATAGTAGTAATGAAACAGTTTTACTTTGGTAAGTCTTTATACACTTTCCACATAACATACCTATAAGATGAGTGTACAACTATTTGAAAAAATGAAGTCTACCCTATCAAAGTGGATTTTTTTTTTGAGCAGAACCTCAAAAGATACCCCACTGTATACTGAGTTCTAATCAAATTTTTCAGTAACAAATTTAATGATGGAATAGTTAAATGCACTTATAAATAGCAAACGATACCAAGTTGATGGGAAGTATAAGCACTTTGGAAGACATAAGCAGAATTCAAAATAATTTTGATAAATGGTCCAAATTCAACCTGAGGAAATTCAGAACAAGTTAAACGTGCCATAATTCAGGAGAAATCAGATGACAATTGTCCAGAGAGCACTACTACAGAAAAGGACTAGATTCATAAACATAACATTATAATACTGTTACCACACACACACATACACATATTACTTTTGAGTTGTTGGCAAAGATTTATTGGTGCTGAAAGAGTGGAATCTTCCCCTTTAGAATTGCAGTTTGACATTATTGCATGTCAATTCCCTGCAGAATTCTAAATAACAGGGACTATTTCATTATAATCATCAGCCTGTGGACGTTAAGAATTATAACCAACCTGTTTATGAGCATTGCATACAAGGAACAGGGATAATCCTTCTGGTGCAGTTGGTGTTGGTTATACCTCACCAGTAACACCATTTCCCAGTTCTGGAAAACACAGTTTCACTAGAGGGTTGCAAGGAGAAGGTGGATTTTGGAAGGCCTTGTAGTGGGTCTGACTAGGATGGAGTTAATCCTCTCCCAAACCTGTGTTTATAATGTTTTAGCTATTGCTGAGCAGTGCTTGCACAGCATCAACACCTCCTCTGTGGCTCACTCTGGCCTGCAGTGAGCAGGTTGGGGTATGCAAGAGTATGGGAGGGGACACAGCAAGGACAGCTGACCTCAACTGACCCAAGGGATATCCCACACCATATGGTGTCGTGCACAGCATATAAATCTTGGGGAAGAAGAAGGAAGAAGGTGAGGTTCAGAGTGATGGCGTTTGTCTTCCCAAGTAACAGTGATGGAGCCCTGCTGCCCTGGAGACGGCTGAAAACCTGCCTGACCATGAGAAGTGGTGAATCAATTCCTTGTTTTGCTTTGCTTGCACATGCAGCTTTTGCTTTACCTATTAAACTGTCTTTATCTCAACCCACAACTTTTCTCACTTTTATCCTTCTGATTCTCTCCCCCATCCCATCGGGGGAAGTGAGCAAGTGAGGTACTTATCTACTGCCCAGGGTTAAACCACAACACCATAGAATAAATTTTTACCCATCCCAAATCATTTGTCCTCTTTAATTACAGGAGGCAGGATATGAAGTAAACAGCAAAGATTATACAAAGTTTCTGATCACAAGGATGACTTACTGGAATAAGTCACTTTCAGGAAGCTATAGAACCCCTGCAGAGGAGATCCTGAGATTTGTACATGAACTTTTTTAAAATAAATTCCCCTCAGCTCTGTTTGAAACATATTTCCAGGCACCTCTGAGCTGCATGGATGTGAAGCAATTTTCAGAATAAGGTATTATTTAGATACTGACACATTAAACTGTATTCAAATATACTTGTAGCATGTTGTAAACCCGATGTGTAAAAAAACATAAATACAATGAATGTAAGTTTTAGCTTCATGAATCATAGCCTACAGGGACAAAACCACCTAAATCCTCTGCTCCTGCAGGGTACTGGAGTGAGCACAGACTGAATCAAGTTCTATGAGGAGGCATGTAGTAATGGCAGTAGCCTTCCAGTAGTAAATCCAACTTCAAACAAGACAGATGAATATGTTTTACAGAGCAAGCTTCATCCCTGCAATGTAGCTGGTTTATAGGAGCCAATGGTTTGTAAGTCAATAGTTTACAGCGGAAGAACCACCAGATACCCGAAAGACAGAACTACTTCCTCCCTGCCTGGCTCCGGACGCTGGGTTGGATTTTATGTCCCTCAGCATCTCAGAGGGCAGCAGCATCAGGCAGGCTGTGTGAAGGGGTTTGGGGACGTGGTAATTCTACATCTCTGAAGATCTGAGCTTCACTGATAACACTGCAGGGAAAAATATCCTTTGAAGACTATTTCTGGTTACAGCAGCTCGGCTGTCTCACTTGTGCAAAGATCAGAATGCCGCTTGTTGGACTGAATGCTTTCTCTTTGCTAACAACATGGCCTTTTACAAGTTTTTGATAACACTGTTTCATTTTTAGAGCTTTCCCTAAAGGAATGTCTCGTAACTCGGTATGCAGGAATTTTCCCCCTAAAGAAGTAATTGGAAGGATTTATATTTTTCTTTTGGCATGGCTCTTGATAGTCATGAGCTATCACCAATTTGAACTCACCGTGACAACAATGAAGAAATGATCACCCTACTGGGTGAAGATAGTGTAGGAAAAGATGGGAAGGTTTCTGATATTTTCTGAACTACTCTGGAAAGCCGCTGTTCACCCGTCCACGTTCAGTTCTTACACTGTTTAACACAACTCCATGCTACTTCTTGAAACTGACTGTACTCACAGTCCACTCCAATAACACCTGTTTAACTAGACAAATTAGACTGAAATCTTTTGGCACATTAACTGCAGTGTAGTAATATAAGTGTAAAAAAACCAACCCCACCCTATGTATGAGGCTGACATTGTTGGACGCAGTTGATTCATTCACAAAATACTTTGTACAGTTGCTGTAAGGCTGCCAGGGAAAGGCTGCAGGAATCCTGAGGACAGTCACTATTCATGCCCCTTGAGGAGGATCAGAATTTTATTTGGCTCAGATAACCCCTAACTAAGAGGACCTGAAGTGCCAAGGGAAGCATTCTCTGTCGAGGAGAAGCTGGTGTGAACCAAGTGGAACCAGTCTAATTCCAAGAACAGCTCATCTGTCCCTACAGCTTAACACAAAACACTGCCCTGTGCTTAAGAATTAATGCCAAGTCACATCTGAGTTCAGCATTTGGGGAGTGAAACAGCCGTTTGAAGTCCTATCACAGTGCCTCACCTAATGTTTGACTGCTCTGCATCCATTCTGCAAATACTGTGGAGAGATGTTAGGTCTAACTCCATATGGGGAGGCATTATGCTTCCACTGGTGTCTGAAAAAAAAAGCTGGTTTATTACCATTTCTTTATACCAGGAAGGGCCAGGCTGCAAGCCTGCTTTTCTTGTCAATCCAAAGCAGGACTTTAAATGTACAAACATAAATGAAGGTCACAAGCCAGGAGCTACCTGCTTCTCCCAGAGCTCTTCTAAAATTTGGCAAGATGTTTTCCTTTTTCCACCTGTTCTCAGACTCCAAAACCGTCTTGGAACTACCTACCAAGTCAACCAGTTACCATCTTTCTTGATGGAGAAATTGACAATTCAAGGCAGATTATTTTCTCTAAAAAAAAAACCTAAACAAAATAAATCTATTGCAGGCTTAAATACAAGAATTGAGAAGAAAGGAGGCAATCTTTTCTCTTTTTATATCACATTCAGTCGTGGAATAGATCAACAATCCTTTCTTCTATCAGTAAACTACTGTACTATAAAAGGCAACCACAAAAGAGTTTTCAGACCTGCAGCAAATGATTTAAAGTGTTGTTTTTCGATGTGCAGATAACTGTTGGTAAGGCAACGAAGGTAGTGCACAAAATTTGCAGTATTATTAAACTATATCCATATATTTTTTCTGTGCAACCAAAGAATGAGCAGAAAAGTGGAAACAAAAGTAAATAAAGTGCATTCAAAAATTATATTAGTCTGACATGGTGAGGAGAGTACTGCAGTATATAAGACAGGTGTGTTAGATGTTTCTTACTTTATTGGGTAGAGACTGTGTCAGGCTAAGAATAACTCTCCACAGAATTTTATTACAGATTGTAACTCTAACAATCTACAGTTTTTATCATGGCATAATCGGTCAACTCAAGCTATGAAAATATGTTGTCAAAATACATTCTGAGCTACAGTACAGTTCAACAGCAAACACAATGAAAGTATGTAGTCCTGAGCCTATGGCAAACACATCAGGGCAATTAAAACACTCAAGCCTGTTATTTCATTTTTGTGCTTACACACCGTGCTTCAGATGAATATTCAGATTAAACTGGTATGCTCTCCACACATGGATACTTTCTGCATAGCTAACTTCAGCGAAACCAAAAGTATCTAGTAATCCAATGCGGTATGCTCTACTTGTATGCAAGCTCAAAAGGTTTACATCCCTAGTTGCTCAGAAATGCCAGAATTCTTACATTATTTGTATTTAATAGACTAGGTAGGCCACCATAATCAAAGCTGCTAGATATGTTTCTCACTCGCTCTATCCTCCTTTCAGGTAGATAACACATTATGGGAAGAATAGCTCCGTCCTGCTCTGTGCCAAGGAAGAAGACTTTGTGACACAATTGCCTTTGGACAATCCTCACTCCTACATGGTCCAAATTATTCTAACTGATAACTCTTGAGACTATACACAGGAAGGAACTTTACATCCCTGTTCTGCAAACTCTGAGGCAAAATCATGTGAAAAAGCAGCATGCAGTCATGAAGTGGAAGGCTGTATCGGGGCAATCCCAGGCACAGCGACAGGTTGGGCAGAGAAGAGATTCAGAGCAGCTCTGCGGAGAAGGACTTGGGGGTGCTGGTTGATGAGAAACTTAACATGAGCTGGCAGTGAGCACTCGCAGCCCAGAAAGCCAACCATATCCTGGGCTGCATCAAAAGGAGTGTGACCAAGAGGTCGAAGGAGGTGATCCCGCCCCTTCTCTCTGTTCTCGTGAGACCTCACTTGGAGTATTGTGTGCAGTTCTGGTGTCCTCAACATACAAAGGACATGGAACTGTTGGAACA
>JANHGB010066036.1:13714-49394 GCA_026283785.1 Coracopsis vasa | reverse complement strand
ATACAAGTGGTGCACGACTTACATGGTATAAAATGAAATATATCCATGACTTGTCTTATATTTTCCATTCAACCTTATTTCTCCCACACCTGTAATTAAGTTGTACTGAAGCACCACCAACTGCCTTCAACTTCTAGCAGACTGCTGCTACCTCAGGATTCGTACTGGGAGTTTCCGTTGTTTGTAATAATATCCAAAACCAAAGCAGTTCACTACTGTCCCAAAGAGTCAAGGGAAAGGTCATCAGGCAGCTTGAAGCAACCTCTCCCTTTAACTAACACAGACCACTGGTAGAAGATTATTTTTCCCATATAATAGACACTACTGTGTTTAGTATGCCAGGATGTATTACCACATCGGGCTCAGTGCAGAGTCTAAAGGGCAGCATACAAAGAATTGAGGCTTACCCATCGTTTCTCTCCATCAGTTCTCTGAACCTGGCAGGACTTCTCTTGTGTTTGGGTGCTTGTTAATTGTTTCAATCATTCCCTTTTGTCTCTCTTCTGGCCTAGAGGACTTGTTTTTTATACGAATCTGACAGTGAATAGCAAATATAAATAAGAAGGAAAGAGTTTAGCTTTCCTAAGTTCACAAGCTGCACTATTTATGCACATACTTAGAGGGTACAAACTTTATACCATTCGAAAGGAAGCAACCCTGGGTAAATAACCTCAAATACTGTAATTATCAGTGGTTTTTATCCCCAGACTCTTAAGAAATCACTTCAATGACTGTTTTTTATCATGGAAACCACTTAATAAGAAGCACTTCAGGTGGCAAATGTGAACAGCAGATGAGCTTATACGATCACAGAAAGTTTTATAGCGATGATTCAATGGAAGTGGTGTAACTGCTACACAGGCATCAGCTCAATTTTTGGGGTTGTGTTTGGATTATTATTATTATGCTATTTATTACAGTATTTCCTGACTGAAGCAACAATTGGTTCTTGTCACATATACAGAAAGGCTCGTAATTTCCTACTGCACAACTGAAAGAAAACGTGCCCTCATATCTCACCCCAGCATGCACTTTAACTTTGTAGGAATGACAGCCCATATACACCACTTCAGGTGACTGTGGCTGTTCTTTGCTTCCTTCCTCTTCTTCCTTGATTTAAAAATCTCACTTTTAAGAAACCAAAGTTAAATTTCGTTTAAATGACCAGTTGTATTATCCAAATTGCCCTTAGTTTTTTGAAACGACAGTGAACTATTCTGTTGGACTAGGCTTTCAAGTCTCTAAAGAAAGCTAGTGGGACTTGGATGCTACACGTCCAATGTCAACATTTTGTGCATCTTTATGAAAGACTGTTCTCTGGCTACATTTCCACAGAAGTTGCGTTAGAGGTGCATTAGACCAGAGCCTTTTTGGCATGGATAACTCAATGCACTGAGTTAGATCAATGTTTCAGGAACCACTTCAGAGCAGGTATTCTGCTTGACTTCCTAGTGTGCAGGCTTTCAAAGATAACTGAACTAGATAAAATGAAAACTTATGAATAAACACTGGAGCCTGCTAGACATAAAGTTAGTTGATAACATGGAAGATTATACAGGCAAGACATGGTTATTACACTCATGTGAAAGTATCAACTGTGGTATCCTCATTTTAAAGTGTGAAAGTAAGTTACAAACGCATTCAGTGTTTGCCTAGCAATGATAAACCACAAGTTTGTGGGACATATATTATTTTTCCTAGGCCAAAATCTTCATTTTTATGATATTCACAAGTATCTGGGAGTTCTTAGTGAGGAGAGTAAATGTCCTATACACCCTGTAAGATTGCCAAAACCTAGTCATTCCCCTTACTGTTTGGAGTAGAGGAGAATGTGTTTGCTCCATCTTGGCAAAACAGGGAGTCTTCAGCTGTCACACCAGAACCACCTACATCCCTAGTCCTCTATGGCCCAGGTTGAGAAATGCCTTTTTCCCCTTGTGTTATATAAATATTAATAGCAATCATTTAATTGGTTCATTATAATGACAAACAGCCCTGATATCAAACTCAACAGGGAACTGCACAAGCAATTAAAAATACAATCCTGCAGAAGGCTTTGTGAAACCGATACCATAAAATAAGTTATTAAAGTTCCACTTAGAAGTCTTACTAACCTATAAATATATAGTGCTAAAATATATGGTTATTTTTCCCAAATGTACATAGTGCTGAAATATGTTGGAAAAGAAGGTATATAGTGAGAAACAAGGGACACAGGCTGCACTCTGTAGGTCTGAGTAACCCTTTGCTCAACAGATGATGCAAAAACATCTCACATGCTAATAAAAAGAAATTCTTTACTCTTAGGGATGGCATATTCCTGGGATTGAGGCCGTGTCTCCAGACTTTGATTTTCCCAGAATCAGAGAATTGTGTAGTAATTGCTGATTCTGCAGTAGAAGTGCTAGCAATATCGTCAACTGACTTCCCCTCCCAATTTCTGTTGGTAATACAGTAATTTTTCCATCTCCAGGATTATATTACCTGCCAACACAACCCCAAATGTCCTGGAAAAGAAGGGAATTTTATTGCACTGCTTTAGGCCACGTCTACATTGGGTTGTTGAACCACTTTAACTGTGGTTAGCTTGAATTAAAGTAGCTGGTGCGTACATCACACTGGCACTCAACATCATTTAGTACCTCAGGCTACACTAAGCATCCCTCCTTAGAGTAGACATGAATCCATTGTTCAGGAAGCCCATTCACTACAGAGTTCATGTGGCCCAAGCTGCTCTGCTGCCACTACTTTACTTAGTAACTCACTCTGTACTAAGTTGCCTTGATATTTCTGTCTCTACTGTATTGATGGCTACATGCACTTTCTGCTTGATTATCAGTAGCCCTACAGACATCGACGTATCAAGTTTATACATCTGCTCTTAGACACGTGTATCTGGGTTTCTTCATGAATCTATGCATAGTTCTTAGATATGACTATGCTTGCTGAAGACACATGCTCAGTCTCACCACAGTAAGATATGCCACAACGTAGATGCTTTCAGGGAACTGCTGGAGCAGAAAGGCAAAATGCTGACTAAAGCTTGACTCGAGGCTGAGTCAAAGCAAACAACTTTGGCAAAAGTGCCACAGTGCAAAAGGCCACGATGGAAACACAAGCAGACCTCCTAGACATTAGATGATGACTGCATTTCATACCCAGGACACAAGCAAAGCCAAAGCTAACATGGCGTATGCTGTCTGCAGCAGCACTGTGATAAATACCCATGATGGAGCTGGCAGGCTCTGGAAAGTCACTGATGAAAGCACCCAGCACCCCATGGCATGCACGAGATCTGACCTGGAGGAGAGTTACAGGGTGGCTGAGACTCAGCAGTTGTGGTGGAGACACAGAGCCCCAGAAGGACAACCACACTGAACCATGAACTCAACAGCCAGCTAAAAAACACTGCTGGGACTTGCTATCCTCACTACCTTAATGTTTTTCAGAACTGGAAGAGTTTTTCAGGCTCTGAGGGTTTCCTTCCTCTTTGCCATGGTACATGTTCACTATGTCTTAATGCTGTGTATCAGTTATGTGTCATTCATTCTCTTACTCTCCACTTGAGACAAACTGGCCAAGCATAACAATGGAGGCTTTGCACTCATAACTGTAGCAAAGCATTGCCAAGGTTTCTACTGATGCTAAGCCTGCTGACAGTCAACATCAACATCCAGGAGGAACTGGTTCTACTTTCATTAAAATCAACTATAGGAGTACTTCTGCAAGTTTCTATGTAAAGCCATTGAGTGTGAGGGGTATTCATCACTACCCTGCAGTGACCCTTCAAGCTTGCCACAATCATCCCACAAGTTTTTAGGGGAGGCACTTTAACTGAAGTGAACGCAGGAGCAGGACACCCCATCTGTATTTCTATGGGGGATAAACAGATTGAACTTAGAGTTTCAAACACAGAAATGACATGCAAAGCCAAGTACACGATCAATAACTCTCAATTAAAATGCTTAAATTCAGACTGTCTCAACATTCAAATTTCAGATAGAAAGGAGAGCTCTTGATTCTCACTCCAATTCTGTTTCAAGAGAGAAGACCTTTTCCTTTCCAAGTACAATAAGAGAGAGTAAATTTTATTTGTTCCAAGCTTTTGTCTGAATAAAAGAGGGCTATAATTCCTGGGCAAATTAAAATAATATATCACAATGTTGTCTTTGTATTTCTCTTTTATGCTGCAAATTCTTTCCTTTACTCTTGAATTGGCTATGAGCAAAGGTAGTGAAGAGTTGCAAATATATTATTCAGACCTCTGTATGTAAAAGTAAGAATCATTAGTGGTTACCAGTTTGTCTGACAATCACCATCTAGTGCCAGCTAGGTCCCCAGAGTAGCCTGCCTGGCCTACACACTGCTATTAAAGAAAGCTGCAAGTCTGCCTGAGGTCCTCCATTGCATATCCTCTCTAACCTGCATTCTTGATAGCCAAATGTCCCAAACTATGCTGCCTGTTTTCCTTTGTTCAAAGTACCTAGATCAATACTGCTGCTGCTTCCACTATTTTTAACTTCTAAGCCACAATATACACCAGTATGCAAAACAGTTTCTTATTTAGCATTGCACAGTTCAAAAGCTTGTCCTGAATAGGTTGGATGAGAGGAAAGAAAAATTTTTTTCAATGAGGGTGGTAAAATACTAGCACGTTGCCCAGAGAGGTGGTAGATGTGCCATCCCTGGAGACATGCAAGGCCAGGCAGGATGTGGTTCTAGGCAATCTTGTCTTGCTCTTTGAAAGGGGGGTTGGACTATATGACCTATGAAGGTCCCTTCCAACCTAAAGTGTTCTACGATAGAGCCACCAACTACATCTAAACACAGGGTCCTCTTAGTCCTTGAGGCTCCCTTTTCTGCTATATATTGTGGTCCATATTGTGAGCCAGCAGTGGACAATTCAGGGTCTGTCTGTGCATCTCTAATACTGTCTTTGTGGACCTAAGAAAAGGCACTGATTTCACAAAAGAAATTAACTCAGCTTTGAGCTAGCTACTGTTACAGTATTAAATGTCTTACACATCTAACAATACCAAAATACATAACTCCAAGTAAATATAAAGTTTTGCAACCAAATCTGTATCCCACTGAAAATAAATTATAAGACTCCCACCAGACTTCAGTGGCCCTGGTGTTTGTTCTATACGAACTGTTAAGAGAGTAGGTTTTTACTTTGGTTTCCTAGAAGACTGGGATTTATGCAATCATGCTGTGTGTGTAAGCATGTCAGTCTCCCTCAGTAACTTTGTACCCACTGGACAATTTCAAAAGAGCACCCAAAGACACCAAGTTCCTACGAAATCAGTAAAAATGAGGAGATGGGTGGCAGAGAGAGACCCCATGAGTGCCCAGTGAAGGCTGTGAGAAAATGAGTTCACTCCCTATTACACATCAATAATCCATGCAGGAGACAGATGTAGGACACCAGATTTCTTTAGTCCCGCAACACATGGAGCAGCTGAATTTTGTTGCTGTTTTGCCATTCTACACTTAAGAGTCAAGATTTACATCATTCAGGTTTTTTTTTGGTTCTGGTTTTTCTTTCAGGTGGGTGTTGGGAGGGGGTTTCCTGGTTTAGTTGCTAAGGTTTTTTGTTTTGATTTGGGCTTTGTTTGTTTCATGGTTTTGGGGTTTTTATGGGTGTTTTGGGGGTTTTGTTTGTGTTTTGGTTTTTAACTAGAAGATAGAGCATGCCAATGGCTGCACAAGTGAGCAGAGGAGTTGCCTCAACACATGCCAGCAGTGGTCCAACACCAGTCCTTCTGTTACATTACCAGATCCTCAAATATCCTACCTACAGGAATAACTGGAAGGAGATTTGAAAAACACCTTGACTAGTAAGGTACTGCAAAATCTGATCCTCTGTTCCTCGTAACTGATTCTTGGGCAGTCAGTGATGTACTATATTAAAATATTATCACATTTGCATCTCAGTTTTTCCATGGTAAATCAAGATTTTTGTTTCTAAATGTTATTTTTTGGATGCTTTTTATATAAACACAGTAGCCAGTTATCACCTGTGTTCCAGTAATAAAGAAAGACAGTCATAGGAGAGTATTTGCAATTTATAGCCATGATTTTCTGTAGCTTTTGCATTAGGCTAACACCAAGGTAAGTAGGTGGTTGTCATTCTCCTTGGGCCAAACTCACTGTGCTAGAGAACCCACATAATCTATTAATTCAATGCCCGAAAAATTTTAGCCTATTCATTTTTAGATAGAGTAGAACTGTATAAGACCCACATCAATTATAACTACCCTACAGCAGAAAAGTCTGTCAGTTATATTCTGCTATGCATCCCTCACACTTAAAGAGTCAAAAACCTGTGTCCAGGCAAATGGCCTCTTTTAGGTTATAATTTTATTACAAAACCACAATTGTAGAAGTGTCCATTTAAACTCATAGAAACTAATGGGTCACGAAAAAGCCTATTTTACACCGGAAAATTACAACTCACACTTTTTTCTGAATAGACTATATTCTACAGACAAATGAATGATTTATTATGAATTGTACCCAATAGTTGTGCTTACACAGTCATTTGTGTTGATTTGTTGGCAATTTTTTTAGAATATACTGTAGTTCTAGTTCACCTGCATTCTCAGAACTATCATCTTACTGGGCACAATTCAATAACAATGAGAAATATACACAGAGAGCTCAGTGACAATTAAAGAATGAAAATCTTAAGTAAAACAAAACAATTTCACTTTTTCTTTTATTTGCCATGACACAGTTCCTTGGGGACACTGCCTGGTGTTGACAACTTTCACTGACTTCAACTTATTGTATGCATAAATTTACAACTTTGCATATGCATGTTGGCATGTACACACACACACCCCCACATAACCTTGAAGCCTGCATTGCAGTCAGGATATTTTGGCATTATCTCCAGTTGCATCGTGATGTCACATCTCTTATTTCCTGTACTTCCGACAAACAAAGCAGTTGCCAGTCTCAACAAGAATCATATCTTTAATAACTATAAAAGTGTTTTCACTATACGATAAAAGGCTAGATGCTATTGTAAAACAATTGGTTTTCTTAGCAGATTATATACAATAAACTGGTACTTTGAAGCAATATTGCTTTATGAAGTGGAACAGCTATTTCCGAACAGATGCCAGGAAAAGCAAGAGAAAGTATAAAAAAATACTTATAAATATAAAAGTTTACCATAAAAAGACTTAAAATTAGAGTTTATCTTACTCTGGGAAGAAAAATTGTGATTACAGCAATTGGAAAGTAACTATAATTCATATTATTTTAATAATGTTATCTCTTGCTTTCAAGTGAGATGTTGCTGATACCATGACATGATCACCCAGACTTATTAGGAAAATTCTATATAACAACTCAGAGTTTTAACAGCAGAGCGTCACTGTTTCTCAGACCCAATTTATGCCTATAGCAACTATCAGTACTTAAATACTTTCCATATTCACTGTGAGTTATTATAACCTTGAAACAGATCTCAGTGATTTGATAGCTGTAGAAAGACACCATGCAATCAAAATTCCCCACCAGTGAAGTTAAAATGTTTTAATGGAACTACAAAAGTTGATCAAGGAGACATGCAGTACTCATGGGTACAGAGAGAAGATACTCAGGGTTTTTATATCTGTCATAACACACTAATGGGGACCCATGAGTACACTATAGCAAATTTACTTCAGTTTAAGTGAATTCCAGAACCTTAAATTATTAGATACAACCAAGTTCCTTGCATACCTTTACTTTTTTGCCTTATACCCTGATGGTTCTTCATTCTCACTTGTTTTATGAACAATGCAATTACTACTTGGCTTGGACTGTACCTAGGGCTTTGCATCATAAAGAACAGAAGTGATAACTTTTCTTAGAACAGTATGAGAAAAGTTGCAGCTGTCTTGCATGATGCCTCGGTACTGTGATTTCTGAGAGGACAACCCAAGCTTTGTAAGGCAGCTTGGTCAGTACTTCCAATGCCTTACACACAGTAAAAGCATCTGACAGTTGAAGGCTCCAACAAGAGCTTATAAAAATACAAAATGCAGCTTGATTTTTTTCTATTGGAAAATAAGATAATTTCTCTACAGGGAAATTATTACAGGAACCATTAAATGAATGACATAATTGTGTATATCCCACATGTGAGACTGGAAGATTAAAGTTTCAAAGAGCCAGAAGCCTTCAATGCCTTAACTTCTGTTGAGCTCCCCAAACCTCTCCGAAAAACTTCTGCCTTTATGAAGGCAAAGACTATAAAATGTTATTTTTGCAGATTTCAGTGGGGTCAGGGTTCCACACTGCCTATTACTCTAAATGTGCAGTCTCAACTGCAGGTGAGAGAAGTTGCAGAGATCTTTGTAAACCTGTGTTGTGCCTTATGTAAGAGGCTGGCATAGATAGTGAGAGTGGATCCTTGTTGCCTTGAACAATCAAACTTCATATGCCATATATATTATCATTTGAAGAAAAGTTCTGCAAAAACAAATCTTTTGGATCTACACACATACCTAAGTAACCTGCCAAAACCAGCTTTTGCACGTTACTGGTTTCAAATTAATTTTTTCTTAAGTGCTAAGTAATTGTGGTTGTTTGCTTTATTACAGAAGTATATGACAGCTAACAATCAGGCATGACACTTGAAGACTTCACTGTGCCAACTCTAAGAAGCATCCAAGTATTAAATTCTTTGCACAAGGGGAAAGTGGGGCATCCCAGGGCTGCAGATTGAGAGGAAGGTTTATCCTACCAATAGCTTAACCTCTTTATTTATTATTCTTTTGCCTGATTTGATCTCACCACAGGCCCTGTCCCAGGGGAGCATGACAAGCTGACAGAAGCTGTGGTGCAAAAGGGAGCTGGATTCTGCTGCCTTGCCCAATGCAAAGGGCCTCTGTGGAGCTGTGATGTTATACATACTTGTGTAGGAAAGAGACTTATAACTGAAGTTGAGTGAAGATGAGCTTTTGACTGTTCACATTCATTGGCCAATAACAATTTTTTTTTCACACATTTATCAGCCAGCCATGAAGCAGGATATTTTGCAGGAAGGAGGTGCCAGTACCTTTCTGAAACTGATCCAGCTGCCTCCTCATTTCCCACCCTCAGATACCAGGTATCTAATGGGTCTTCAGCTCTGCTTTGCTTCTTGTGTTAGCCATAGGTTTAGTCTGCTTTAAACACAGCTCCTTTCTTAGAACACCTTGACCTCTCTACCATTGGTAGGATTGAACACTACAGTCTCACACATATAAATGCTGAGTGCTAATAAGCTAAAAATTCAGATAAATTTTGCCATGGAACTGTGTTGCATTACTTGTGAACACAGAAGTCTCTAAGCTCCTCCCAACAGACTCACATATGATTTTTGCATCATGTGCCCCAGGACAATTTGGCAATGAACAAATTGTGGTTGTGAGATGCCTTTTTTTACTTTATTCTCAAGTTAATTTTTTATTTGTTTTCAGACCTTTACCATTATTGTGTGGTGAAAGCATTTTACACAGAAATACACAGCCATACTTCTGGGCATTTGAGGTTGCCTTATTCCAATTAACTCCCTTGCCCACCGACTAACAAAAAACACACCAAAAATACCCAACAAAACAAACATCCAAACAAAAAACTCTTGTTTTGGCCTTCTCTCACAGTGAGTTTGGACTCCCTATCTTCAGTGAAGAACACAAAACCATATTCTACTTTTCTTGTTGAAATACATGGGATTTGTACTTGTGCAGTTAAAACACTGTTTAACCAGGGTCTTGCTGTCTGACTTACGGCAAGTTGGGGCAAGATCTTTTACATCACCCCAGGTTATGTTTTCTTTAATTCAAAGTTTTCTTGGCACATCATGCTACAGGTAAAACGAATCTGAATTCTAGATAGAATATCAGTTAATTTACTTATGAAATTATATTTCCAGTCATTATGTTTGTGGGGGGCTCCCAGAAAACTTGCGAATTCTTTAGTACAAAATTAGCCTTCAATCACGCAACTATTTGTAAGGACCTAAGTATCATCCAAGTAGCACAGGATAATGTATGTAGAAGTGTGATTCAGATTGGAGTAGAATCTTTCACTTATCATTGTTTAGTTTTCTCCCCTTCTGATGACAAATACAGCCACTGTAAAGAAGGTTAATCTTTCACCACAATATCGTTTCTGCCCACATACTCTAGGGTATCTTGTCCATTCTCTTAGGCTCATAGTATTTCCTTTGGTTGGTGCCCTGAAAGTTCGTAACGTTCAAGAGCAGACCTAGCATGCAGTTTTCATATGCCAAGCGCTACTTTCAAAGCGAACATTGCTGCTTTGAACTTGTAGCTGATGTCTACATAGAGCTGGGGACTTTATTCAGAAAATCAGGGAATACTGTTAAGTACAAACAATATGGAAGTATCTTACATCTGTGTGTACATAAACTTTCATTTGTATGATACTGCACATCTTCAGCATACCCATCACTGGATCAAGTTGTACTTTCAGCTGCACCCAATTAATTCATAAGAGAGTGTCTATAGGTTCTAGATGGTCCAAGTAGCAGCTGAGGTTGACACCAATAAGACAAACAGTATTTAGCCCAAATAGTTATTACAAAAAGTGTATATTAAGCAGTACAAAAAAGCACTGACTTCTAAGACTAAGACAATGCTCCAAAATATTTATTTTTTCAAAATAGAACAGACATAGAAAGTAATGACCTAGGTGGCAGAGGTTAATTCTTCTATTTTACAGGCATTATTTTCATCTTAACATCTAAATTCACTTTGAACTTGATTAAGTCATAGCCAACTGCTGAGAACTGTACATATGCACACATGGGCTGAACTAGAACAAACTTTTAAATGTAGACTGTTTGCTAGTCAAATTACAGTAATATGGCCAAAACAAAAAAGGACTATGCAACTGGAAATATTGTTGCTGATTAGCTATAGGTTTTTCTCTGAAATACTGATAAATGTATATATACTGATATAAATATATAGATATATAAATGAAAGTACTACAATAAAGTTATTCAACAATCTGCATACTGAAGAGCACTTTGGGTTTCCCAGAATCCCAGGCAGGAAGGAATTTTCACTTATCATCATCTTAACTTTTACAGCTTAGGTAAAACTAATTTTTTAAAAATTTAAAATGCACAATTCTGACTTGCAGAAGCATGAAGCAAGAGTAGGGATGTTGGCTACATTACATGAAGTAGGTACTTCTAAGTACATTAAAGGAAACATTATGCCTGATGTACTTTGATTTTACCTTTGAATTCATTATGGGATCAAATATGGCTCACAGGAACTTAAGTGTTCAGGAGAGAGGCAGGAGGGGATCTTCCAGAACTGAAGAGCCTTATTGCTGTAAAGAGCATGCTTTCCCCTGGGACCTCAAGAAGGGGAAGTAAGGAAAATACCAACAGCTTCCTGTTCTCTGCGCATTACCATAAGGGAGATTATTTTAGTCCTTTACAGTCTGAGGATGGAAGAGGAAGAAAGGGCTCTGTGTACCTTCTCTCCAGTTGAATGCTCAACAATAGACCTCAACTGAGATGAAGCTGGCTCAAAATTTCTTTTAATTGAAAATTATTTAGCTCCCAAATATCAGCCTTACAAGGCAGATTTCAGCTTGTACCTTATATATTGGAGATACCATGCTATCTTTTATTATTAACTATCAAAGTATATCACATTGTCTTTCAATGGTTTCTTTCATTATTTTAATCTCTTCTAGAGAGGCTCATTTTTTTGTATGCTTCCTCTTTACAGCTCCTCCAGCAGTTTGCAAACAAAACCCATCTGTTGCCTATACCTGCGTTTATTTGTCTAAGTGTGCTGAATACATACTATTACATTGTTTCTGCTCCTGCTCTGGATTACTCTAAACTTCTGGGAAAAGCAGCATCACCACTACCAGTCAGCAAGAGCTGTTGCAAGCACAGTTTTCTAGTATTTGCATGGCTGTACAGATAAAACAATAAATCTTTGTTACTAGGGTAAGTACCTTGCTAAAGAACCTGATGCAATACAATGAACACCCACGGAGGTTGCAGTGAAACAGACTTAACAGGTAACTAAGCTACTGGCAGCGCAAGTCGCAGCAGCTTTAAAGTTAGGGACCTGGGAAGTAAAGTTAACATAAGGTAACTGGTGCTTTTCAGCTTTTCCGAAAGCTTGGATCCACCATGCAGCATCACTTCTTCAGAAAAGCTTGATGTACGTTACAGCTCTGCTCTTTGTTAAGCCTTATTTTTCCCCACCCTCCTTTTTCCTAAATCTCAAGACATTTGCAGCCATTTTGATAGCCAAATTCAAGCAGATCAGCTTACTCCCTTAAAGCAATATGCAAAAAGTCTCCTGACACGTAGACTTTCACTTCCAACAGGGCTAATCTAATAGAAAAAAGAAAACAAACAAACAAATCAAAAGCCAAAGCAGGGGAAGGTATCTCCCCATCCATTTCTCAACTACAAATTTTTTAATCACAGAATCAGATTTAATAAAACAAGAAAAAAATATATTTCCCCTTCTAGAAATTTCTTTCTACATTTTCACGTCTCTAAGTGGGTTTTCCACAGAAACCCAATAGCCAGACTTCCACTCTATATCATGGACTCTGACTAGACATTCAGTGCCACGGACTTTTAATTTTTACAGAGCACAGATCTTAACCTGAGAGGGGAGAATTTAACTGGGGGGGAGGGGGGGGGGCAGTTTAGAGACATCCCAAACCCAAAGCTGGGTTATTTCACAAACAACATTTTATGCTCTGCACAAAAACTCTCATAAGAAGGCCAGCACGTGCCTAGGGCACTGTTGTGGCTCAGTCTTTGGAAAGGCTGGCTGCTGCACCACTCTTACTGCGACTGAGGGGACTGCATGCCACCAGCCTTCAACCTCCTGGCAAGTGTTAGTGGCTCAGAAAACAGAGAGCAGCAAAGAAGGGAGGGCCTGTTTGTCCCATGCGTGTCAGGAGCTGCTGTCTGCAGCCAGTCCTACAACACTCCTGTGCCAGCTTGACAGCAAAGAGCCATCATCTAACCTGAATTTGCAAATGCAACTTTTTTCCTCCCCACCCCCGAGTTCAGATTGAGTTACATCTGTATTAGGGAGGCATCCTGCCTTGCCAAAAAGCCATAACTCAAAGCAATTTTTTCCCACTGCAAAATGTAGGATGAAAAAACCAGATGCTGCTAAGTTTCCACCTTGACAAGTCATATTAAGATGACTCCCATTAGGAGGCTCATTAACTTTGTGCTACCAAATGGTATAAGATACAAGATAGTTACAAGAAAACACTAACACAGGTGAGACATTATTTGCCAATTAAATTAACTGGTTAAACTGTCTGTAGAAATCATGAAAAATTGACATTGGTTAATACAATGCAGGTATACATGCTGACAGGCAAATTAAAGAAATTGTAGCTTAATGAAGGTGGTGACTTTCTAATTTTACTTTTCATGGAGGTAACAAATATAAAATGGAGCTCCATGTGCCAAAAATTCACTTACATCCTAAGAGCAACAATTTAAATTCCAGGTGCTCACAGGGGAAGTATTATTCTGCTACTGAGCATTTAACAGAGTGGTAAAATGTAGTGATCATTTTAGTGATCCTTTTTACAGCACTTTGAAGTGACATCTGAGTTTGCCTGTAAGACTTCAACATTTGAAAACTGGTGTCAAGAAAGAAATAAAGCAGAGAAATTTCTTAGTGGACCAGTGAAAGGGTTACTTGAAGGGTGAGCATGAGCAACTTTGAATGTGAAAATGCTAAAAAAACCAAGGATGAGATAAATCATATTCCTGAGATTTAAAAAAAAAAAAAAGTCATGTTTTAAGTTCTAGAAGCAAGTTCTATATTTTAAGACCTATGCTTTAAGTTCTATAAGCAAGAAACTAAAATACATGTACTGTCTGAAAGCATTAACATTCCTATTCAGGTGACTTGTAGAAAAAACTATTCCCATACCAATAAAGCTGTTACTAAACTCCGCGTCTCCATTCTTCCAGTTTGTTCTTAGTCTGAACATCAAGGCTTGCTGGTGCACTGCTTGCCTCTGTTGTCTGCACTACATACTGGTTCTCAGACAGCCAACATAATCCTGTATGGCTTTGAGGGGGTCTTTAATGTTCTGCACTTCAGCTTGTACAAATACCAGCATGCAAAATCTGTAGCAAAGCCCACCAGTGAATGGAAAGGTTAATACAAGTCAGGTAAGAAGGCTGGAAATCCCACATACTTATAGTTTTCCCCCATTGCATTCTGTCTTGCAAAAGAAGCTTAAGTGCTTATTTCCTTTATGTTGATTTAAATTACTGAGGTAAGATTCAATACTTAAATAATAGTGATGGTACACCATCAACACCCTGTTGGCTCTCACCTGTCACTTAAATCCAGAAGCAGCAGTGAGACACCAGTTTTCCAGAAAGCTCCAGTCATGACCCAGAAATATCCAGAACAGAAGCCCTAATCTCTGGCATATGTCCAAGTGGTTGAAATAATAATGAAAGAGTAGTTAACACACTCATGTAATACGCAAGAGAATGCTTTTCACAGGGACATCCTATCATCAAAACCTATCTGAAGATGGTATTGAGCAAGTGACATATCAAGGCATCATCTCACAGTATTCTTGAAACTGAAAGAAGCAATAAGGGCTCTAAAGGAAACAGAACTGCCAGAAGATCTATGCAAAATATTCTCAGGAAAAAAAAAAAAAAAAGAGAATGTTCAATAGTGAGAAAAGTTACTGTACAAAATAACTGAAAAAATGCAGAATTTCATTATCTCAAATAAGCAATAAAGTCGCAAGTGAAATTCAAAGCAGAATTGCATATGCAGGGAAAATAACCCTAAATACATTATAATTCATCATTGCTTAATTAGCTATAACATGAAAATTACATTGGATTTTATGCAGATAGTTGTGTGGAAAATGCAGCCTGACGCTCAGCAGCACTCAAGAAGGCAAAAGGATGTGAAAGCACGATTAGAAGTGTAATGAACCTAAGCAGAAAATGCTTTTGCATTGCTATGCTAATCTATGGTTCAGTCACTCCTGCACTTTGTGTAGTTACTGTCACCCGACCTTAGAAGAGGTGAAAATATTAGAAAAGAGCAATGAGGATTATCTGAGAAATCCATAACAGTTTCCATGTCAAGAGAGATTAAACAATTTAGGACTCTGGTGGAACTGCAGTAAGAGTGTCATGGATGTAGTGGGACTCAAATATCAAAGCGGTGGATAAGGCTTGCCCCCTTTTACCAGGAGTTCGCCATGAAAATATTGAGTGGCACACTCATAAAAAAAACAAAGGAAGCACCTTTTTCACGCAATGAAACTAAAGCTGCAAAACAATACCACTGAAAGCATTTAATGCCAAGAGAGAAACAAATGAGCATTACCTTCTACATCATTTATACAAGCTTATAGAAAAAAAACCCTGTAAGGGCTATTAAAAACATTGGTGCAAATGAAGTCTTAGTCTTAAGACTATAGATTGACAACAAATTGTAGTAGTCTACACCAAGGATCATTATATATTTGCCCTATTTTATATTCCTTGTCTCAACATGTGCTGCTGGCTGCTGTCAAAGGCAAGATATTAGTTCAGAGGGACCATTAACCTAATCCAGTAGGGCTGTTCTGTATTCAGCCAGGTCAAAAGGACATACAAAGTAGGTGCTATAAGTTTTGAACATCCACACTTAGTTTAAAATTACTCTAATGGCAATAAAGCAGGTTCGTGGAATATTTCTCTTGTTTTTAACCTTCGGTAACTTGAATTTCCTTCTCATTCAGGCAAGTCCCCTTAACCTCTTCAATTACACTGTCACTTTATAGAAAAGCTTCAGAAGTCTGTGGCCCATAATGAAAAAATTATCATATAATATTTAAAAACCCTACCACCACTACTACTATCCTTACTGCATATTAATTTCTGTCTTTCTCTTTGATCTAGTCATTTTAATCGTTACGCACCTTTCCTCCATAAAATTGTCCAACTGTTGCATATTAAAAATAAAAACTACCACCATATCATCTTCAAATAATGATTTCAGAAAACTTAATAGCTTTAAGAAGACCGTAAGAAAACTGCTTGCAAAAGAGAAGCTTTGTGAATACTATCAAGTTTCTTTCAACAATCTGAGAGAGCCAGGTTCTTGGGGGGCAGAGGGGGAGCACAGAAAGCTCAGAAGTTCTGTTACATGCCTCTGTGTGGCAGGAGAAATCCAATTCAGCTGTCCACTTGGAGTGCTTCTAAGCACGTATGCGATTTTTGTTCCCTAGACCAAAAAGAGGATACATACAACATTCATCCTCTTTGCTTACCAACAGCAAGGAGTTCAGTGAATGCCACACATCCTTCATGATGCATAAACTCATCTCCTGGTTAAGCTGCAAGGTAGTGGAATGTGTCAGAAAGAAATACTAGTGCTCCACTTTCCCAAGGAATTGACTTTGAAGATAGTAAAGGGATAAATGTTACTAGGACAAGGAATGGCTTTTACAGGTATCTAGCACTAGTCTTCCAGCAGAAAAATTACAAATACAAGACCTGTCCTATACACAAACACAGTAGCATGTTTTATTCCCAAGAAGTCAATGACTGTCAGCAGGAGGCTGACATGATCAGGTGCTGTCTAGACATTTTTTGGACACACTTAACCTCTTGCGTAAGACACATGGACACCAACACAAGTTATCTGTGAGGCCGTACCTCTAGCACTGTGTGCCAAAGCAGGAAAATAAAGTGGAAAAGTGCAAAAAGTCAGGAAAGTGGAATTTCCTTTCACTTAAAAAGTTGTTGCTAAGCTTTAGGGCAGATTCATTGTGACATGTTCAAGTTCACTGGATGCAGGTGCAGCAGACCAACAGAATAACCTCGCTTTGCAGACTGCTTAGAACAGGACATCCCCGTACCAATAGGTTGGTCTAATAAGAGATGCTACTGCTCTTCACAAATCTTGCTTTGTACTGAATCAGCAATAGTCAATCTCTTCGCATTTCCTTGGGGCTATTTTGCCTTTTTGATTAAAAGCATATAAAGAATTATCAAAACAGATCCATTCTGATTTTCAGAAGATTTTTGAACACAAGGAGGCAAATCATAAGTAACAATCTTCCATTTTGCCCTAAAGCATTGACTACTAAATTCTCTATGAAAGTGACCAAAAAGAAATGATTTATATAGCCTTATAAGTTGACAAAAACAGGGCATCTTCTCACTAACCCTTTTCACTCCTTGGTTTTTCTTCCCTTTTTAGTGTTGTCAGGATAATTGACCTCTCCTACAATCATTGTTGATATATCATTTTCAACCAACTTCCTTTTCATCCTACCCTCAAGATCTATAATAATTTGTAATAATCCTACTGTATTTTACTACAGTTAAGCAGTGACTGCCTTCTATTAGAGTAAGTAGTCTGTGCAATCCATTTACATACCAGACTTTTGGTTTCCATTTCCAATTTCTTCTTGACTTCTTCCTGTCCTGTAAGCCTGTTCTCACAGTGCACTTTACATCCTGGAAGCTTGCTATTTGAATCAGCTATACTGATATAGCTGAATTGCAGCGATGACATCACCCTTCTCCTAAAGGTATGTTATTTTTCCTTTGTGCTCAGATTCCCTTTAAAAAAAACAGCCTTGGAAATGAATGCAGAATTCAGGGGTTGTGTTCAAGTGTACTGCCTTCATTCTCAATATATTTTACGGAATGTGTTTGCCAGCTGTTTTTGTTATTTTCATACCTCTATATATACAGTTTTCTAGTTAAATACTAACAATTTGGCCCAAATTCTGCTCCCTAATGTGCATGATCGGAAGTCACAAGCATATCCAAGTAGTGGAATTGGCTGTAGCTGTTCACCCACAGCCTGTCATATCTTTGGTTTTTTTTGGACAACATCCATTTCATTTCTCCTAAATGATCTAAGCCATTTTACTGAGGCAGCATTTAACAGACTTATGTATATAACTAGTAGCACCTTTACTGCTTTATTACCTAGATTTGATATTTTTAAACTTAGCATGTAACAGATTATTTGATACGATACTCTCAGTAGCTGAACACAACCCAGTTGTTCTCACACATCAGTACAATTTTTAAAATCACTTCAATTAAGAAGAAAAATTACATGATTTATATAAGCTTTCTAGCAAATTTAGTCTATAATACAATACCTGTTTGCCAAGTGTAGGAGCATTTAGATGTTATTAGATTCTCCTCTTACAGCTCTGTAATATATTTCCAGGCACTTCTATCACCTCACTCTATATAAACACATGGAAATCTTTTAGACAAGCCTTCACGGTCAGCCTGTCTGTATACAACATATGCTACAGCTGTTTGTGAAATTCAATATTTTGAATCTCAAAGAATTTTTACTTTAACAGGGGAGACAACATTTATACTCTAATTTCAATTCTTGTCATTGATTTGCCCTTTATTTTAGAAACTGACAGCAACTCATCCAGAAAATTGATAGGGTTTTAATTTGTGTTTTAGCATTCTGGACTACTTTCACTAAACTAAGAGTTAGGGAAGAAGAAAGCCCTAAACAAAGTCTGAGATGGGACAACTTATTTGTGCAATTAAAAATTTGTTGTAAGCATTATCAAAACCTACCATGTTGTAAATGGCTTTTACTGACTCACATTAAACTATTTCTTAGGCTTTGCTTCACACCTCCTAGTTTTGGCTAGCACCTGCTGCTTCAGAGAAAGTTTGGACTCTCCTATTGGTGTCAGCAAGTTTAGGCCCTTGCATAAAGTTATACATGGGAAGCAGCAGAGAGGATCACTTTGTCCTTACAGTAAGGACTTACAATAAGACAGTCATAGTAAATAAATGCTGCTGTCAAAAACTTCCTCCACTCTCTCTAAAGATTCATATCATTAGCTGTAAAACTTCTAGATGCTTTCTAAAATGAATGCTATTGCAGCTGTACTCAGTTATATCAACAGATGTTTTAACAAAGACAGGATTCTGAAAGAAAATACACCAGCTTGCCTAGCTTCAATATTCAGCAAAACTTGGACCTTTTAGAAAAACTTAGAAGATAATATATGACAGTTGACACATCCACATTGGACATAACCCTGTAACAGAAGGGGGGAAACTGGATTGATTTGACACAATTTGTATTAGATAACAGGTGCTGTGGACAGAGAAGAAGCCATAGATGTCATACCCTGAATTTAGTAAGGATTTTGAAGGTGGTTGGAAAATCATATCCAGAGAACAGCTGTCAGTTGCTCATTATCAGGAATGAAGAGTATATCAAAGCAGAAATCTGCAAGAGTCCACACTGGCTCTGGTACTACTCACTGTATTGGAAGTTGGATAGTCAAATTTAATTTGAATTTTTAACAAACAAAGAGGTAAAACCATAGATATAAATCAATAGGTGACTAATGCAACTAATTCTTGCTCAACTAAGGTGAACAAGACTAAGTATTCCTCTTAAGCAAAACCAAGTAATGATATAGGATTAATGTCTTAATCATTAAAGGATAACAACTGTACAAGTAGCTAATCTATAGAAAAGAACCAGGGATTTACAGCAGGTTACAAGCATGAATTACATAGAAAAGTCCTTTTGCTCTATTGATCATACAAGTGCCACAGGGGAAGGACTAACTTCACTGTAGCCACCAAGTCTGGTTAATAGGAATTATCTAGGCCAATTACAAAGAGCAGAGGAAAACAATAAGAAATAATCAAGGCCTGGAAAACACAGGGTAAGAGAAAAGAATGAGTGGAATTCTCCATTTGGAATTATTTAACCTTACAAAAAGATGCTGAAGGGCAGATATGGTGAACTGTTGCAAGAAAGGGAATATTTCAATTCTCATAGTGGATAGGTTTAAGGACTAAAAGGCTTCAGCTGATAGAAATGACACCAAAGAACCTGAGTTTCCTCAGGTGGCCGAAGGCAGAGTTCAGAAGTTGGAAGCCAGCAGGGACTGAAGTGGCCTTCCCTGAAAGGTTTTACAGCAAAAAAAACACAGGCAGAAACACTGGAAGCACAATTGATACCACCTTGGGAATGGAGGGTGGATACTGCAGATGAGTAAACACATGTTCTATAGAGAATGTGACTATTTAATGCTAGTCCTCTTATATTTCTGCTGCTGCTATGAAAATTAGATCTCAGGTACATAATATTGATATTTTCTCTCCAACTCTTTTGAAGAATTTCATTCCTCTGCTGCTTGAACCCCAATTCCTTATGTTTTCTACTTCACCTGGCATTAAATTGCTCTGTGCAATTGCTCATTACTGGCCTGAAAACAGCAGCGTGTTTAGCTACAAGTTATTGATCTCCAAGATTACAAACAGTGACATGCCATGAGAGAGATCTCTCCCCATGTTGGCTTCCATTTGATCTAATTATACGAAGCATTTCAGCTGTTGCTTTGTGAGCTACTTCAAAAGTAAAGAACATAAGCTCTGCCTCTCAGTCCAGGGAAGTGGTTATAAAGTGATGAGAAAACCTGGCATGTACTGTTTTAATGATTCTACCAGAGCAGGTAATTTCACAGTAAATACTATCACATTAGACACTTTCAATTAATTAGACACAAAAGCTATAAAATTAATCTTGGATAGATAAGCATGCAATGGAAGATAAAAGCTGTTATTTAAACCTGATAAAGTGTGTATAGTTTTTTTTATACTAATTTGCACTACAATTTTCTTATGTTCAGCAAAATAAATAATTTTTAATGGAAAACTGCTTGCCTTTTTCTTTTTTCCTTTTTTTTCCATGGAACAAACCTGCACTTCACCATTTGTACACATTGACAGTATTCAGATTTCATTCAAAGATTTTAAAATTATTTTTAAGTGGCTGCAGTGTCATCTAGTTTATGGATGGATACCATTTGCCTCCCTTTTGCAGGGAAATTGCCTCCCACATCATAGTAAACTCAGAAATGGGAACTTGAGGTGGTCATATGGCACCTCCCAAATGATCAGTTCCTGGTTTTCAGGCAAGATTTACACCACATCCTACATAGTCAAAAGTTTTCCTTGGAAATTACATCCATTACACCCTTCACCTCTTTTCCTTAGAGTTTTCCATAGCAATAGCTATTCTACTCATAGTATATACTCATACAAGCCTCAAATTCATCCAGAGAATAATTAGGAGACTAAGAAACTGCCAGGAGATATTCTAGTAGGAATCAAGATTGCTAACTATTAAATAGGGGGATATCAGAGCTGGAAAACGTGGTTTATGGAACATACAGACACACAATGTCCTGTCTGGACAAAGAAAGAAGCCAACACTCCCCAGCTGTTAAGAAACTTAGTTTTAAAAACACTGATTATGCAAACAAATAAAAACCCCATTGCCTTTCAAGTGTCACAAGTAGAATTTGCAGATAATTTCAGCATTATATCTATATCCTATTTTCAAACAGAACTTTAGCATTTTTAAGACAAAAACCAAGGAAACCAAATCATTCAAGCAAGGCTTTGGTATTTTGAAGTATAAAGATGCACATATCTAGCTTTTGAAAAAGTGCCTAATCAGATTACATAGCTGATTTTAGAAAAAGAAACAAAATTATCACTTATAACATGAAAAAATACACATTTGAAGAAGTACATAAATACATATTTAAGAGAAAGACCATGTTCATTGCTTTTGTCATGCCTTCAGCATGCACCTGCAGTCTGGTGAAGTTCTTTACAAACAATTTATTTGCCGTTACCACCTCCATAAAAGCTTTATAAGCAGTAACTATCCAAACAATGTTCTCATGGCACAATGCAGCCCAATTATCCAGATGTACAGGAATGCCACAAGTTTCACTCCTGAAAAAGAGTTAGAGGTGAAAAAAAGTAGATGTGGGCAACACTTTTTTTTTCCTGCTGCCCAGTTATGCGACACTGACTCAACATCAAAATATTTGCCAAATACAAAATTTTTATTCATGACCTGAGCTTAATTTACACTGAAGATTTCAAATGAGAAGATTTATTCCTCCAAGCATTAATCTAGAAATGAATTGCACACATGGGTATGGATGCTGAGTGAGAACATTCCTTCTCAGTCATCAAGCAAACAGGGTTGAACTATTTTTAAGAAGTAGTAAATAACTTCGAGTAATGATGACATCTTTTGGATATCTGCTCTGTTTAAATTGGCAGCTCAAACCTTTATCTTATTCTCACCAAATTTCTACAATACCACAGTAATGTAAAATTAACCTTCTGCATCTAAAGACTAGCTGCCTGATCTTTCTTCTGCCGAGATAAAACTGATATGCTGCTCTTGGCTTCAGTGGCAGTAAGTCTGTGTTTCTGCAGATTGTTTCTTAAACTAGATCGCACTACGTTTCAGTCCTTAGCTTGTCAGGAACTTTATCTTCAAAGATGCTAAACCAACCCATGCATTTGGCTTTGTTTCTTTAAAGCGATCACTGAGCCCCACTACAGCAGCAGTTTGACAGTGACGAGAGGTAGTATGATTACCCACTCAAAATACGTTTTAGAAGAGAAAATGTAACTGTTCCTCCTCCCCGCCACATCCCTCCATAAAATACACAAGGAAGTGATCATGAACATAATTAAGTGTGGTACAAAGGATCGTATACTCACTGATCAAGTAATTTTTTCTTTAATAATGTCTTTCATCTTCATTTATTTCAACACAGCAAACCTGCCCTGTCTTGCTGCACCAGGTGTTGTGGAAACTCGTTACAAAGTACCATTTGTCCTCCAAATGCATAATGCAACAATAAGCATTATTAAATACACTTGTGATATAATCTCTTCCGAGAATGATTATATACTGTGCAAAGATTTTTTCCATCTATGAATTTAATAAAAAGTTATTAGAAAAAGAGAGGCTGAATAATTGCTTTTTCTAGAAATAGTTCGTTCATGCCAAATGTCATTCCATTACCTCAAATTCCACAATGATGCTTTGTTTGTCTCAATCTGGTTTGCATTTCTGAACACTTGTCACTATCTGCAGGTAACTATTTAGTTACATGAAAAGATATTAAAATCACATTAACCATCTTTTCAAATACAATTTCAATCCTTTAAGTTGTTACAATTCTTGCAATGCTTAACCAGGATTTTAAAAGAAAATAGGAAAGAAACTATGCATTATTTAAGTTTTCATTGAAAATTTTGAGTGCCAAGAGAGTATTATAAGAACATACAGCCACTTATATGTTCATAGAATCATAGAATGGTTTGGGTTGGAAGGGACCTTCAAAGGTCTTGTCCAACCCACCTGCAGTGAGTAGAGGCATCTTCAACATGATCAGGTTGCCCAGATCCACATCCAGCCTGGTCCTGAATGTATCCAAGGATGGTGCATCCACCAGTTCTCTGGGCAGCCTGTGCCAGTATTTTACCACCCTCATTGTAAAGAATTTTTTCTTCATGTCCAGCCTGAACCTCACCTCTCTTAGTTTTTGCAGCACTGGTCTCCATTCTCAAATGCCACATTCCATCATAAAACAAACGAACCTGTGACAGTCCAGTCCAACAATACACTTGGTGTTTTTCAATAAAAAGTCCTGGCCAATGTTCATATACTGCTGCAGGAATTGGTCTCTCTTCCTAAGCTTTTCAAGAACATTTGAACACCATCTAGCAATGCAATTATTGCTTTTAAATTAGTTAGACAATTTCATGGCATTTCTTAGAGGAAAATAAAGAAAAGTGTGCTAGGAATGCACTCAGAATTGCCCTTACAAAGATATAAATTGATCTCAGCTTTGATTGATATGAGCCCCAGATTACAAATCAGCCTGAAGAACCAGGATTTATTTAGGAGTAAATACCTTTGTTTATAAAACCAAGCCAGGTAACAATGGGAACCATGTTAGGGGCTATTCACACCTGCAACAGTCAGGACAAGAATGGCTCAAACACACCCTTGAGTAGCCACAGGTATGATGCAATGGTCAGTGAAATGCTGAGCACAATGCGAGCATTGGCAGGAACTCATCCAGGCAGTGCACATGTCCAGCAGCCAAGGCAATCCTCAAGCCACAAAACAAGCCCTGCCTACCTCTGAACCTTGGTTGACCCCAGCCATGCCTCAAGTACCAAAAACTGCACCTGCTACATGTATGATACAGCTGAATGACTTACAGCATGCCCTTCGGAATGGCAACTGCTGCTGTCTCTGCTTTCACAGGTGAGCGTGGTAACCTGCCCAACAATGGGTTCCAACTTGCAGGCACCACAGAGAAAAAGGATCAAATCCTACAAGGTGCACAGCACTCATTGATGTCACCCTGCTGAGGAGGGACTGCTGGAGCCACTTCAGCTTTCTCGGGAAGTTTGTTTAAATCCACCCTTAGAGGAACACTCTAAACTAAGACTGTTCCCTGCAGGCTGTATGACCATCCTACATGTAGCTGTCAAATACAAGTCACAAAATAAACCAGAGCATACCACTCCTGCTGGATAGACTATAATATTTTTTGATAAAACCTTATTTTAAGTGGAATTTGACAATCAGGATACATTGGATTACTAGGATTTAATGCATTTTCAGTGGGACCATATAAGTTTAAAAATACACTCTCAGATTTTGCCATAGAGACAGTTCAACCTTGACATATCTCAGGATAATGATCTTTTAAGGGCATTATGTACTTAGCTGACACAAATAACATTTTAATTACAGTTAATATGAGTCAGATTTTGTTTTGAATTCCATGATGTCAAACCTGGCATGCTCCTTTAAGGAGTCTTTACAGAGAGCGCAATAGTTTTTTTCTGCAACTCATCTAGACTTTTTGGGTCAGTATGACCTTGAAGAGAACATGATGTCCTTTGAGATCCTTTTCAAATAAAGTAGTCACAGTCAAAGCCAACAATTCTTTCACTTCAGAGACCTCTGTGACTTCAGCTGGTGGAATCTATCATGCATCAAGAGGCAGTATTCCTTGTACTCCTTATTTACATTGGAATACAGATGCAACTGAGCTATGATTTCAGAAGCATCACCACTAGTACTGGAAATTTTTGTGTACAAGTGTAGGGACTCTGATGAGACAGGCTGTTAAACATACAGAGCAGGGATGTAAATCTGTAGAAGCTTATATAAGATTTAGTCTTTTAGTTATTTAGATAGCATAAGAAACAAGGCTCCTGGAAGTTACTAGACAACATGAATAGCCCAGTTGATTTCAGTAAGGGTATTTATGCATGTAAGTATCTGCATTATTTTATGCATTATTATCTGCATGTAAGTATCTGCATTATATGATGCATTAAAGTATCTGCAAATCTGGTCTCTTACCCTAACAGTCAATTGTAACCAATGTCACTTAATTCATTACATTTGCTAGCATATAACATCTGGTGCTTTTACTGATATCATAAGTTGTCTTTCATATTCCATCATCCCTCAATAGTTTAGCAGATAGCTGTAAACATGCCAGCTGCCTCACTAGGATTTCATTAGATAGCTCAGTGAATTAAACAAACAAGGCTGATAATAGCAGATATTTTCCTACCATTGCCTTTCTAAGGAGTTGCAATTGACTACAGGAGGCTTTTAGAAAAATCCACAAGACTACTTTTTTTCTACACACAGTGCTGTTCAAGTGCTCATGGATGCTCTTTTGTTAGCCTGATCCATAAAGCGTATATACACAATTCATCAAGCTCAATAGGGATATTCATCCAAGACAGATTTATACCTCCACATAATCCTACAGGCAGCTACTTAGTCATAGGTAGTACAGCCAAAAGGGACCATTATGGTAGTATAGTCTGGCCTCCTGCATAACACAGGCCAGTGAACCTCACCCAATAATTCATGCTTCAAGACCATAATTTCTGCCTGAGTTATAGCATCTCTTTTTAGAAAGATCTTCAGTCATACCTTAAATACTCTAAGTGGAGGTGAAACCATTACATGCCTAGTAAGTTGTTCCAGTGATGAATAACTCTTTCTATAAAAGACTGCCTTATCTCTACCGTGAATTTACATAGCACCACTTTTTGCCATTGGATTTCCTGATAGTTTTTACATTCAGCTGGAAAAGGTATCTGTTATTTTTCCCTACAAAGACACTTGACTACAAGTCGCATCTTAACCTTCACTTGGAGAAGTTAATAGACCAAGTAGACACCTTTCAACATACAGCATGTCCTTATACTCTAATGAATTTTGTAGTTCTCTGCACTTATTTTTAATATATTCTTTCTGAAATTTCACACCCAAAGGGGCCACATCAATTCTACACCACTAAAACAACTGTTTCTTACTTACTACACAGACACTTGTGCTTAGTGAACAAACCATCACAACTTTGTGTCCTCATAAAACTAGGACAAATTTCAGTAGAACAGCTTTAGAACAGCAATTAAAAACAGAGAAGCAACTAAAGATGTGTATAGATATCTTGGCATGTAATTCCTACTGACAGGAAAAAAATACCTGATCCTGGATTTGAAATCAACAAACATTAACAAAGCCTACTGCCTTCATCTATGGTGAAGCCTTATTTTTTTTAGTATCAATATAATTGTCATCATTTCTTTCACAACTCAATACAGAGAAGTTTATTGCACATTTACTATATAAGGATTATATGATGCTGATACCAAGTCTAATACTGGACACAATTGAAGCCAGGATTCAGTTTGTTATCAAATACAAGGATTGCTTGTAACTACCCTTATCAGAAGTAAGACCAACTTCAAGTATTTTTAGAATCCCCGATTTTATCTAAACTTCATATATGGGCGTGTCATTTTTAGCTTTCGGCTGCATTTCAGTTCCCAGAACCTTAAAAAAACCCCTTAACAACAAAACCACAAACTTCTGACATTTTTACCCACACTAACAAAGTCAGTTTTGAGAGGAAAAAAGTTGTTTGCCAGTGAGGCTTATATTGTTAGAAAATGAGTAAATATAAACAAGTAATTAGTTGTACTTGATGTTATTCAGAAGTGTCAGACAGTTAAATAAGCCCCAAACTTCTGAAAGTTTATGCGTGGGAAAAAGCACTCTAAACAGCACCCACTAATCCATTCCTTAGCTTGAGCCAGGATCTTTTCTGTTTCTATGTCAAGATGTCTCCCAGGAAACTGAAGCAAGCAGTCATTTCTCAACTCCCCACAGATTTGTGTACCCTACTTTCCATTTTTTCTTCCCTCTGGTTCTGTTGGGTAGCTTAATGATTTCTGTTTAACTGATTGTACAGTGCAGGTGCATATACATGCACTTATTTTTGTACACACATACATGTGTGTCTATTTATGCCAGCTGAATTAGCCATTATTTTTTTAAGGAGAGGGCTGAATGTGCAGAAAGCTTCATCTGGGCTGTGCACCAGCTCTTAGCATAGGCCAAGCCAATTACTATACCTGTTAAAGAGTATGAGGCTCAGCTGAAAGATTAGTTGTACTTGTCCCTCAGGGACACAGGAGATGTCTCACAGAAGCAGAGAGAAAAATTCAACTCAAAATTTATAAAAGATTCATGTTGTCTAATTAACAACAACTGTTTTGACACTGGGCTCTTCTTTACATTTTGTAACTTCAACTTCAGGATCCAAGGTGACTGTATTGCATTCAGAAAAAAACCCAAACCAACAGAATTAGAAAATCTCTGAGGACAAATCAAATTTATATTGACAGAGATGCAATATATTTTTTCTTCATGCTTTGGCTATCCAAACTCCTAATATGCATTGACTCATGTTTTCTTATTTTCTACTTTACAGGCTTAATCTAATATCAAATTCCAGATTCATGGCTGCCAAGGATGGTTGCTTCTTTTACTGATAAGACAAATAGGGGATTTCAGTTCTAAGACTGAAACATTACTAGATCACTATCCAGGGAAACTAAGTTCAACACTCTTACTAAAAATCTGTGTGACTTAATTATTAGCATTAACAATCAGAAGCTAAACACACTGTGAAGATGATATGTTTAATGAAACCCATGCCTCAGGCACCAGAGTTGGCAAGGCTTTTCTTCATATTTAATGCATTGCACAACTCAGCAAAATTTGGCTGTCTGCTAAAGATTATCCTTGTGTACAGGGGACTGGGAAATACATAGTTCAAAGCCTTGCTCTAGCAGCTGCCTCTGCCTTTCTGAAATACCATTTCCACAGTGCTATTGGCAGCCCATTAGACATACAGGTGAAACTGTAATGCATTGGTACAAAAGAGACCTAGTCTTCCTCCTCTGTTCTGGCTCTCTCTGTTACAGGTAAAGAAACATATGCAGAAAGTTTCTGTGGAGGTCTGCATAGCACTAGGAGCTGTGTTTACCAGCCAATGAATTAGCTGTTAGAGATCTCATTTGTATTATCTTTGTTAAATGGCTCATTTCTCTGCTGTAGTTTTGAGCTTGGCTTAACATTCCCATTTCCTATTCTTCATTCAGGCACCAAAAAAAAAAAGGAATGTGCTCATGTCAAGCCCAATATTTGGCAATCTCTATACATGTTTTAAAATAAAAAGGCCAAACATATAAGTACAATCTTGTTCTTGTGACTGGAAGTGGACTGCACCCATCAGCTATTGATCCTACCACATTTTCTGGGGGAGAAGCCCTGATTCCTATGAGGTTATTCTCAGGTGTTTCCATAGTTTTTAACACATCAATAACCCTCACATCTTTGCTGCTACACCGATCTTCATTCTTCTACTTTCACTAAGGTGGCAGACTGAAAGACCTCACTAGCACACCATCCTTCAAACACTGCCCCCAGGTGAGCCTGGTTCAATTATAGATTTTACTTTTCAGTGCTTATTACTGTTAATAACACATAAGCTTCAGGTTTTAGAGATGATCTTATTTTTTAAAGACTATGAGAACATTTCATAGAACAGGGGCTTTTTTACTGCTACTTAACCCCACTTCTTTCAAACACAGGAATTTCCTGAATCTTCTCTTAAATTTATGATATGTATTGTTAAATGGACACATCAGTTTAAGGCTTTAGAGATACTCTTATTGTTGAGGGACTACCAGAAAATTCCATAGAAACAGTTTGTTTTCCACCACAACTGCCCCCCACCTTTCTTTCAAGCACAGGAATTTCCTGAATTGACTGTTAAATTTGTGATATGTATTGTTAAATGGACGCATCTTAACTGAAAATGTGTGGCTTCAGAGTCCTTTGCATCCAGAGCCAAGTACCGAATGACTTAAACCAAGCTCAACCAGAAACAACCAGAAAGAAAAAATAAAAAAAGCCTGGGCCCTTCTGAGAAGGGCAGGCAACAAGGACAAAAACTGTTTCCCTACAAGGCTTCATGTATTACTGATATTCTAAGAGAAAGACATCAAGAGGATGATAGCATATGTCCCCCAGTGAACACTAAGTCCAAAGTACATTTATACATAATACTGTCTTTCTAGATAGCACTCTTGAGGGTCTGAAGTAAACCACTTTAAAGGACCTCTGACTTACCTTCACTCCCAGTGTTGCAGGTACTCTGTGGCAAGTCCCTCTTACTCTGGAAAAAATGACTTGGTTCTCAGTCCACTTCTGCTGCCTTGCATGAAAGGGAAAAGAAGCTGTCTTAGCAATGCAGAAAGACATTTTTAATTTACCACATTAGAAAGTAGCATTTCTGTAACCCTTTTTCTAGGCTCCTTTCACAGACCTCTTCACCTCTAAGGCATCCACATGGGCTACACTCTCACACTAAGCCAAAAGCAACCACATGCACTCACAAAGCTTCTGAGCACGTAACTGGATGAAGGCAACACTACCAGAACAGCTGAACCTCATTACCTTTAATAAGATCAGCTCCAAGTTTCAAGGGAGAGACAGGTGCTGAAACTGGCACTTTTATTATGCCTGGGTGTGGTTAATTTAGTGACAAGCTGTGGATGCACTTAAATAAATGTTGCACATGATGTAAAGCTTTTCATTCAATCACAGACAAAGCTGACTGACATTGATACATTTAGTTATGCTTGAGAGAATCTGTTTTATCTGACAGAACATTTTACAGGTGCATATACTGTAATTCAACAGGATTACATAACTCATTCGATAATTAGTGTGAGGCCTTTTAACAAGCACAAACAAGAACCCAGGGAACTAATACCTTCCAAAAAACTTCATTCTCACCTTGCAAGGGTTATATAGCAGAGCAAGGAGTGGCTGAAATAGGCTGACCATACCATATTGGTGATTGCCAATACAAGTTTGCTGCAAAGCCAAATTAGAGACGTTAGCAATTCCAGTCAATTTCATTATATTTTACTGTTCAGAAAAAATTCATATGGGAAAAAAGTTTAGCATAAGAACAGGTAATAAAAATAATGTCATCTACACTTGTCAAGAATACTATGGATTTGGTATTCATATATTCATATGCAGAAGTTAAGAAGTCATGGTAATATGTATATTGTTGTTTCTAATAGGTGTTGATTAAACTCTAAGTAGCTTTAAGAGAAGGGTGCTCAAGTCATTATTCATGTAACACTTCATCATTTTTCAGCTACAGTATAATTGCACAAGTTATTTAGTAAGAGATCTGCTATAAAACTATGTCTAGTGTCAAGGTAGAGGAAAGAATGTGTAAAAAGTATGCAGGCAGCTAAGGATTATGTTAGCAAACTTCTCTAGGTCCATATTGCCTAATGACCTTGTTCTTTGAATTTCCATTTCTGTCACCTTGCAGGGCCATTGCCATATGCAGAGTATACAATGAGAAATAAATCCTGGACATACTCAGGTGGATAGCAACACACACACACATACACATCCATTTTGTTTTGGCTCACCTTCTGAACTTTCGTGACTTGTTCCACCTATGTTTGTGATGAAGTAATCCAGACTAGTTTATCTCCTGCCACCTGCTGAAAGTTCACCATTTTCTGATAGTCGAGTGAGCATTTTAGGAAGAAGTAATAACTTTGATTAAAAGAACAGAAAAAACACTGGAAAAAAGCAGAGTTGCTTGCAGGCACTGAGCTCATCAGCCCATGGCAGGCTGTGCAGAACACAATTTCAGACATGAAGACAGGCTGAGTGCCTGAAAGCTTGTCTTTTATCCAAGAATATTAGTCTAATAAAAACTATTAACTCTGCCTGCAGATCTTGCCTCCTTTATACTCTTAGACTATCACGGCTTCACAAATGATTTTACAAATATCTGGGAGCCACTGCTGGCAGGGATGGGTGAGTTCCAGCAATGCCGCTCCCAGCCAGGCCATCCCTCTCATTTCCCAGCCAGAAATAAAAAGATGTGCTCCCTGCAAGAGTACTTCGAACGGAGGATGGCCATTATGTTCACCACAATTAGAAGACTTGTAAAAACTATGCTTTGAGATTATAAAAGAACAACCTTGCTACTTTTTATGTCTCTAGTTCAAAGATGCTAATCCTGCCTCTGTATGTGAAATAAGGCTGATTTAGACCACAAGATACAGATTGTTACAGATAAATTGCCAACTTCAGGCCAAAGTAGCAACAAAATATAGCTTTTAAAGAGGCAGGGCACACTCTGGTCAGATCTGTTGTTATCTCAACCCTTCGAGCCCCACGTTGGGCGCCACAAAGAACTACCTCAATTTAAGCCCAGCCAGCAACTCAGAACCACACAGCTGCTCGCTCACTCCCCCTGCTCCCAGAGGGATGGGAAGGAGAATCAAAAGAATCTAACTCCCACGGGTTAATATAAGAACAGTACAGTAACTAATTATAACACAAAACCACTACTGCTACCACCAATCATAATAATGATAAGGGAAATAAGAAGGGGAGAGAATACAACTGCTCACCACTTGCCGACCGATACCCAGCCTGACCCGAGGGACGATCTAGCCCTTCCAGGTAAACTCCCCCCAGTTTATATAGTGGGCATGACGTGCTGTGGTATGGAATACTCCTTTGGTTAGTTTGGGTCAGGTGTCCTGTCTCTGCTTCCTCCCTACTTCTCCTCCTCCCTGGCAGAGCATGAGACTCAGAAAGTCCTTGGTCAGAGTAAACATTACTTAGCAACAACCAAAAGCATCAGTTATCAGCGTTGTTCCCAGGCTGAAAGTCAAAAACACAGCACTGCACCAGCTACTAAGGACAAAAATGACTGCTACTGCTGAACCCAGGACATACACCAATGTTTTCAGTTATTGCTAAGTAATGTTTACCCGATCAAGGACTTCTCAGTCTCATGCTCTCCCAGTGAGGAGGGGCACAAGAAGCTGGGAGGAAGCAGAGAAAGGACACCTCAGCCAAACTAGCCAAAGGGGTATTCCGTACCACAGCACGTCATGCCCAATATATAAATTTGGGGAAATTATACGGAAGGCCCAGATCGCTGCTCGGGTCGGCTGGATATCAGTCTGTGGGTGGTGAACAACTTTATTGTGCATAACTTGTGTTTATTGTTTTCCTTTCCCCTTTTAGTTTTATATTCTCTTCTCTTGTTATTCTCCTTATAGTTATTGGTGGTAGCAGTAGTAGTTTTGTATTTTACCTTAGTTACTGGACTGTTCTTATTTCAACCTTTGGGATTTATATTCTTTTGATTCTCCTCCCCATCCCTCTGGGAGCAGGGGGGGGAAGAATGGGGGATTGAGAGAGCGGCTGCATGGTTCTGAGTTACCAGCTGGGCTTAAACCATGACATAAGGGAAACTCCGGGAAAGCTTTCCTTTGTTATTGCTTTTACAAATGTCTCAAAGTGATTGGCAGCATTCATATTCTCATTATGGCATCTGCAGGTGCTGAGGTATCTAGGCACAGGAATATTGACACTGACATTTGAGCAAAAACATTGCAATTCCACATAATACCTCTACATCTTAGAAACGTCAAAACACAGCCGGATGCTGGAGCCATAGCTGTTGAAATCACATGGATTAGCTAGTATCTCATCTCTTGAAAGAATTATTATGTATGTAAGGTATCTATTCATTCAGTCAGGATTGTGGGTTTTAATTCTGCAGGTAAAAGGAGGCTCTCTCCAGAATTTAAAGACTCTCTCTCCCCTTCCTCCTTTTGAAATCTTAATACTTTTCTATAAACAAGGCTCCAAGACTGTCTCCAGTTCTGTGAGGAAGAACATTTTGTGTCAAGGAAGGAGTCCTATGTTTTTAAGCTAAATGGCAGCTAAAACAACTTGCTCTGAGGGAAGGCTGCAAATAACATGCAGTCTCAGACAGCTGAGATGGTCCTGTAAGTGATGGCTCAGGGCTAACTCTGCCACCAACCTACTGGAGTGTGACCTTTGGCATGTCACTTTGCCACAGTGATGCTCTCTTGCCATTGGTTCACATCATCTAGGTAGCTGTCAGCCTCCAAGCCAAGCGTCCTTCCCCATGAGTCTGAGATGGAAGGGAAGGACAGGCAGACAGATACCAATCACGCACAATGTGCAAGGCCAGGTTGAACAAGGCTTTGAGCAACCTGGTCTAAGTGGAAGGCATCCCTGCCTGTGGCAGGGGGCTGGAACTGGATGATCTCTAAGGTCCCTTCCAACCCAAACCATTCTAGGATTCTATGCATGCATTCCTGTGACTGAACTGCAGGAGGTGTCTACAGGTTCAGCTCCTAAACACAGTAAGGTGAAGAACAACGTTTGAAATCTGGAAATTAGGCACAAAAATTCCTTTAAAATTCTGTTCCCAGGAGGTGTGAAGGTCATGTCTAGGAAACACAGCACTACCAGCACCAACAGGGCTGCTCCAGCTGTGCAGGCAGGGATGCCTAATGGGGACACCCACTGGGTCCCTGGCCCAGGGCACTGAATGAGCAAGCTGTTTTGCCCTGCACCAGTGGAAACGCTCTCAATAGGTAAAGAGGCTTACACCAAACATCAGTGGAGCAATGCTGGAAATGCACGTCGTCTTCCATCCCTTGCTCCCTCCCTTTGTAGCTGACTATAGAGATGGAGAGGGCACTGCCAACACCAGCTCCTCCCTTACCCTTGAGTTGTGCGAGATGCTGATGCTGGGGCATGTGCTTTAACCAACTACATTTTTCCCATTGCCACCAAGTGTTTTCATTGCCTCGGCAGGATCCCCATGCCTTTTTCTTGTCTTTGAACCCAGGTCTGGCATAGGTGGCCTTAGGATAGGAAGCAAGCACCAAGTATCCTTAGGAGGAACAGCTGTCCTTAGCCTGAAAGCAAGCAAGCAGGCCTTTACACACATAACAGAAAGAAAGGATGTCTCTACAAGTCTTTTCAACATCTCTGGACATGACAACTGCTTTTTTCCCCCACCATGCTTCTGCTGTTTGACCCTTGTCCTAGCTAAAAGCCCAAAACATGTTAGGTGCAAACTAATATTCTCACTCATACTGCTGCAATACCCAGTGATCCACAACAGCCTTGCAGTCACACAGCCTGCATGGGGATGCCTGTGAGCAAACACAGTGTAATTTGCAGAAGGCCTTCATTCAAAACTAGACAGAATATGTGTAGGGTCAATGTATAGCTTTCATTGCTACGCCTTCCTTACAAAGGAATTGTTTCTCCAGCTGGATATCAAAACTTCAATCAAATGCCCTGTAGAGATGAAGTCCTTAAAAAAATTCACCATGGCTAAAGAGAAGTTAGTAGAAGAGCTGAGACTGATCTTTATTCCTTGGCATCACCCATAAGTTAAAATGCAGCAGGTGTACTGAAATGAAAAAATGAAAATGTACATTGGGTTGGGGTTTGAACTCATTTAAAAGATTTCTTACCAAAAAAAAGTCCATATTACAACCTCAAATCCTTTCCTAGATAACAATTTAAAAGACTCTCACAACATTAGGTTTTTACATCCACAATATTTCTAATATTTCTAAGTTATTTTTGTGCCAAAAATCTGATAAAGAAAAAACACAAAGTGTCCTAGATGAGAACTACAGAATAATGTTCAGAATGATGTATAATGTTCAGAAAATAAAATCAATGCACTCCAACAGATCAAACAGCCTGAGATGTCATATTTTGCTAAATGCTAAATACTAAATAAGCCTTTTTTAGTTATGACAAGAGGAAGGTCTGTTGGCTGAAATGGTAGAAGTTTCATTTCAATGTGTTGCTCCATTGCAGCCTCTGAGCAGGACTTTGCTCCTGCTGTTTACCTTACATTTCCCATCTGCAAACTGGAAACATGAATCTCTTGTCTCAGTTGCTCTAAGGAGGCAATGGCTGTGCTCCTGCACAGAGCACAGCAGACCCTTATGGTGGGGAGGTCTCTATGTCTGGCTGTAACACAGAAAATAACTAATAAAATCGGGAAATCAGTTTTGGTTTTGTTTTTGGGTTTTTTTTGGTTTGTTTTTTTTTTTTCCAGAATTACAGGAGAATTCAGTCAAACAAATACCAGAAGCATTAATCAATTAAATTTCTAGCACCAGCCTGGAAATGTACTGTACTTCTGTTAGAATTGGTCTACTTTAGGAAAATAATAAATCCTACATTTTCATGAGAGTTTTCTTTTTTTCCCCTCCATGCACTTAGAGATTTCTTATTATACTTGGCCACCAAATGCCACACTAAATATTGAGTCGTTGTCGTGGTTTAAGCCCATCCAAGCAGTCTCTCTCTCACTACCCCCTAGTCTCCTCCAGCTCTCGGAGGGATGGAGAGGAGAATCGAAAAGAATACAACTCCCATGGGTTGAGATAAGAACAATTTAGTAACTAAGGTATAACACAAATCACTACTGCTACCACCATCACCAATAATAATAATAATGATAAAGGAAATAA